>VZTF01009723.1:113778-203307 GCA_013397755.1 Cnemophilus loriae | reverse complement strand
GGCGGGGCCATTGCCGGGAGCGGGGCCATTGCCGGGGGCGGGGCCGTTGCACCGGGGGCGGGGCCCGGGCTCGCCACACGTGTCCGGGGGCGGGGCCTGGCGGCGCTTCCGGTGCANGGCTTCGCTCCGCCGGGAGCCCGGCTCGGCACAGAGCCCTCCTGGCCGCGGGCAGCCTGGGCCACACGGGGGCAGCGGGGCAGCCCCGGGCTCTTCTCCTGTTCGCGGAGGCTCCTCCCGGAGACNAGAGGGCAGGGATAGGTGGGATATAGGGAAGAAATCGTTCCCTGGGAGGGTGGGGAGGCCCTGGCACAGGGTGCCCAGAGAAGCTGTGGCTGCCCCTGGATCCCTGGAAGTGTCCAAGGCCAGGGTGGACGGGGCTTGGAGAGACCTGGGATAGTGGAAGGTGTCCCTGCCCATGGCAGGGGGTGGAATAAGATGGGCTTTGAGGTCCCTTCCAACCCAAACCCGTCTGGGACTCCACGGATGTGCTCCCTTAAGTGTTTTAGGTGGCTGTGGCATGTAGTCACAGGGAATGAAGGTATGAGATGCATAAGCAGCCAAAACAAAAGCATTTTATTTTTTCCTCCCTTCCAATTTGCTCGTGCTTCTCGTATCGTCATTTTCCATCCTTCTGGAGAACCCTCTGTGTCTGCTTGGGCACCACCACTAAATCTGGGCTCCACTGTGTGCCCAGCTTCCCCCCAGGAACTTCCAGGACCACCTGCCTCTGGGCAGAATTTTGGTCCCTCCTGAGAGCTGACAAGCGTGAGAGCAGGCATTGGTGGGCTATGGTGGCCAACAGGTTTTTGGGGAACTGAGTTTATTATATTTCTTTCTCATCACTTTTAAGACATTTTTTTACTTTATTTGGAGCAAGAAGCTTTGATATCTCTAAGCAGGCTGCATTTCAGTCAACTCAGACAGGGGGTTTTATTAGGTCTGTCCTTCCTGTCCCTGTGTTCTGGATTTAGTTCTAAAATTCAAGTTTCCTCCTTTGGGAGGTGAAGGCAGGCTTGTGGTGTGGTTTACATCAGTGTGTTTACTTGTGTTGGGGGACAGTGTAAAAATCTGTGAGTAACAGAGTTTATATGGAAAATCACCCCCATGCAATTATAATCAATTGGAGAAAATACTTTTATTTTCAGTCTCTGGAGATACAGCCAGAAATTTTCGTTCACATGGCAGCAGCAAACTCTTCTCCACCGGGTTCTCTGGATCTAAACCAGCCTGGGTTCGCAAAGGAGATCCTAGGAACTAAACTGGAGGTCAAATACCTGTGCTCCGATTGCAAGAACATCCTGAGGCGGCCGTTCCAGGCACAGTGTGGCCATCGCTACTGCTCCTACTGCCTGAAGAAAATCATCAGGTAACTGCTGTGCATTCAGTGGGAAGGCAAAATGCTTGAACAGGCATTTTCAAGAACAAAAGCAGAGAAAAGTCTCGTTTTCAGGACTTTCTCAGTAAGGGAGTTGTGTTCAATCATTGAGGTTCAGCATCACCTCTTCTCTAAGGGAATGTGTAATCTCTGACTTGCCTTTGTTGTTGCTTTAAAGTTATCTTTTCCAGAATCCCCTGCATTGTTTTTGCCATGGAGGAGGCAGTCCAGGTCTATCAGCCATCTCCTTCAGTCCTCATCATAGCTACTGAATGCTCCTAAAATTCATCATTTGGTTGTTGTGTCAAAATAAGAGAGGTTTAAGCACAAGCTGGCTTCCAGAGAAGTTTCCTTCTGTTCTGTCTCACTCCTGCCTTTGAGTGAGGGAAACTTAATAGAATGGTTAATTGGCAGAAGAAAAAGAGTTAGAAACAGGCATCAAAAATACACACAAGCAAAGGCTCAATATGTTATTTTAAAAATAAGAAAACACTTTCATTTCATAAAGTTACCAGAAATCACTTTATTGTTAAATCATAAAGTAATTTTTTTTGTTGTGTTTGATGATTATTTTTCTGTCTGATAGTGCTGGACCTCAAAAGTGTGCTAGTTGTATCCAGGAAGGAATATATGAAGAAGGAATTTCTATTTTGGAAACAAGCTCGGTAAGGAAAAATGCATTAAAAAATAAACCTAACAGATCACTGGTATCAGTAAAACCAGTTGCAGTTTTTGTTTAAAACACAAGCTCTGAGAACCCCTTATTCCTAGGAAGCCTTTTCTTCAGCAGTGAGGAGGGTGATTACTGTGTTGGACTCTCGAGTGCTGAAACCCAGATCATGTGTGTGTAGTGGTGCCCTACTTAAAGCTGTCACAGCAATTTGGTTGCTGTTAACACACCTCTGAGGGTTGATGGGGCAACTGGTCTGGGAGGAGTTTTCCGAAGGAATTCGAAGTCCTGATCAAAACTGCAACCCCTCAGTAATATTTGTGGTTTGCTTGTTTTTTCCATTTCAGGCTTTCCCAGACAATGCGGCCCGGCGGGAGGTGGAGAGTCTGCCTGCTGTCTGCATCAACAGCGGCTGCACCTGGAAGGGAACCATCAAAGAGTACGAGGTACAGGCCAAAGCAAGGCTTGGCAAGTCTGCACCCTTTTTTCCTCTGTTTTTGGGGAAGGCTCAGGGGGTTGTCCTTGCCCACTGACAGTGGAGGAGAGCTGTCAAATCCCTGGACTTCACTGTCAGCTGGAGAGGTTCCCTAAGTGAGGGTTTGTGTGCCCTGCTGAGGGCACTGGCTGGACTGAGATCGGTTCAGGTTTGCTTGTGATCACAGAGATTTGCTTGTGAGCATGTCCCTTCCGTGGTGGGAACCACCTGCTCTGTTTGCAGCTCTTTTCTGCTATACAAGACTGTCAAGAAATTGCTGTGCCATGAAGTGGTTGTGAATTTCTCTGCATTTTGTGAACCTAAAACTACTTCAGACTCCATTAGCTCACAGAAAGTGACCTGATCTCATTTCAGCTGTCTCCAGAGCTACCAGGGCAGTGGGACTGGGTGTTGGGTACTGTCTGGTCACCCATCACCCCAAGCTGTTCTGGGCCACAAGGCTGCTGGGCAGGATGGTTTTTCCACCTCTGTTCTCCTCGAAGAGCCCACTAGCTTTTTAATCCAGGTTTTAGTTGTGGCTGTGGGTGCTTGGTCCATAGCATGTGAATGTATGTGAAGCTTTTGGCTCCTGAAGGACAATTTTGTCATCCCGCTTGGAATGGCAGAACCACTACACGGGAGGCCTGAGATAAGAGGAATATGTTTTATTTCCCTCTAACACTTGCTCCAGATAAAGATCATAGCCTGGTGGTTCACAGAGCTTTAGCAGTGACTGAGATGTGTTTCAGGAACAGGTTTAACCTCAGTCTGTCCAGGCTAACATGGGGATTCTCTCGACAATGCCATTGCAAGGTGGAAGGAAGAAGCAACAGCTGTGTATCAGGCCTGAGCGTTCTGCCCATACTGCTGAGCCTGTCAGCAGAGAGATGCTTCTGCCGCTCTGCTTCCTTGTCCTGCTGCCTGAGCCTTCTGCTGTGTGCTCAAAGTTCAGTCAAGAAATGAGGATGTCGGTGCTAAATGGTTCTGCTGCTGTGAACCCCCATTTGTAGATCTGTGAGAGGCTCATGGTATGGATGTGGGACTGAAGAAGTGTCCGGTGAAAAGCTTAACACTGCCACAGAACAGAGTTTGGGGATTGCATGTCAGGGAACAGGGTACCCTGGTACTGAGGTTTCAGGTTCAGGCTGTGCTGGTGGTGTCTGCAGATTGTTTGGTCCATGCTTTAATTTCTGCTGGTGCCCAGAAGTCCGATGTCTTCTGCAATGATTATAGTGAGCTCATTTTCATTAGACTAAACCAAATTATATCTGTCAGCAACTTCCAGTGCTGATTGTGCTGTGGCTGACGAGCTGTGCTGAACTTTTTCTCCTGGTTTTAAAAAAAGTCTTAGTGTGTTCTTGCAGAGCTCAGCAAAAATCTTCAGCTGCCAAAGGTTCTCCCTATGCATTCTGACAAGTGTTTGAGTGCTTGAGTCCGGCCAGAGCTCCCACTGGGAGTTCAGAAGGGCAGCAAGCTGTCCTGGGATCAGGCTGATTTCTTGCAGGGCTACAGGAGTATGTGATGCCCCAGAACCTTGGACACAGCTGATGAAGAGCTCTTGAATTGATGAGCCTGTGCCTTGTTTTTACTCTCCACCTGATCTTCCAAAGCCCCAGTTTGGCGTTTGCTGGGACAAAGGATGATTGATAGAGGTGTGGCCCTGGAGTGCGGTGCGCTGCGGGTCTGTGGCACACATCTTCCCTGCCAGGGGTTTTTGTGAGTCTTGGGGAGTCCTGTGTGGTACAGGGGGTGTGGGGGTTTGAAGCAGTGCTGGCTGCTTCCTCTCAGGGGCTGAGTTGCCTCTCCTGCCTGCCCCAGTGGCATTCAGCCTAAGCAAGGAGGTTATTTTGTGCTCTCTCAGGAAAAGCTGGTTCTTTCCTAGGAACTGGTGGGAGGAAGCAAGGTCTGGTTTGTGTTATCTCCTCCCAGATGCCTGCCAAAGAGCTCTGGCATTTAGTCAGGACTGGCTGTCCCCACGCTGCCAGAGCCATGTATGTGGCTGAGGAGGGCTGGGAAAGGAGCCGTTGAACGGTTGCGTTAGCCCAGAGGCTCTTGGTACCTTGGGCTAAGGTTAAAACCAGTCTTCAGGGCCACAGTGCAGAGCTGTCTGGTGCAGAAGAGCTGCATCTGTAGCTGCACTGTGGGTAACGTCCTGCAGCAGCTCAGCACTCCCACTCTGGAAAGTCCCTCAGAGCTATTTCCGACAGGACATGGAAAGTCCCTCAGAGTGAATTCACTGTTTGCTAATTTAAAAATCATGTGTTGTGCTGAGAGAGGCTGCTCTCCCCTTGCAAATCAAGAGATACTGTCACTTCTGGTTTGCTAATCTTATCAGGGCACACACAAGGGAAAAATGTTCTGCAGCTGGAAAGCTTAAGCCTCAAAGAAAGGAGTAAAATGGATTTCAATTTTGCTTTCTGCTCAGGAAGACTAAAGTTTGGCTCAAAGGGAAACACAAAACTGAATGAGTGCACTCTGCTTGGACGTTACTTGCGCTTCTGCTTCAAGCTGTGTGGACCATAGGAAACATTTAAGTCTGGATTTACAGCTGCATTTTTCAGAGTTTGTAAATATTTAGTGGCATTTGGATAGTTTGTGAGGCGGCTGAAGGGTTTTTCCTTTTATTAGTGACCTTGTTTCCTGATGAGTCTGCCTGCATGTACATATGGAAAATCAGGCTGTGGGCATGAGCCTTTAGATTCAAGAGCAAAGTCTGAGGAGGGCTGCAGAAACTAAACCCAGCCCATTAAAGCAAAAGGAAAAACCCCCAAAACGTGCCCGGTGATATCCAGGAGAGGGAGTTTGTGGTTCCTCAGCTCTTGGTGTGTTTTTCCTCCTGCCTTGTAGTACCTCCAGCTGCCCACGTCCCTCTCCTGTTTATCAACATATCGTTGTCAGTTTTCATACACCTTTTATTTATGCTTTTCATCCCACCAGTTCCCTTCCTGTGCCCTCCCCCCAGGACTGGGATGGGAGGAAGGGTACACACGGGGTCAGCTTTGGCATTCCCTTTGATTACCCCAGACAGGGGATTTAACTCAGCCCTCTTCAGCTGGAAATAGAATTAACTGAGACATAAGGAAATGAAATTGTCCAATTTTAGGAAGGAGAACTAAGTTTAAGCTTAAACCTGACATCAGTATTTAAACTAAGTTTTGTGGGGCTCATATGAGCTCAGCTCCTGAGGCTGAGCAACAGTCAGGCGTGGCAACAAGCTGGTCTAATCCATGCTGAGGGGAATGTGTTTTCCTTGAGTTTGTTGTTGTCACTTTGGTTTTAGAGAGTTCTTTGTAAGTGAAACCTGGAAGGCTGCAGAAAGTGCAAAACTCCAAACCCAAGTGATGTTACTCAAAAGCCTGTGGTGTCAGAAAGGATGTTCTGGGCTACATGGCTTCCTGGGACCAGAACAGGGTAACCGGGCATCCCTTTCTGCCTGCTGTTCAGACTTCAGAGGTGCTGGAGAACTTCTACCACACCTTATCTAGGGAAAACTCCCTCTTCAAAAGTGCTGCTGGGGGCCCTGAGCCAGGGGTTCCTCCTTCTTTACCGTGCACCGTATCATGCCCCTCCTTCCCAGCTGCAACCTGGGAGTGCCCCAACAGGTTTTGGTGGTGATTTTCAGCTGAGGCTGAAACTTCATCTTCAGGGTTTTGCACATTGCTTAGAGGAGAGCTGTTGGTCTTTGGAGCTCGTTCACCTGTCTCCTGCTCCTACAAAGTTGTACCTCTGAGTGTTGTATCAGTGTAGTCTGTGTGGGGTACAGCACTCGAGGTGCTGTGGCAGGAACACTTGGTGCTGCTGTGTCAGGGTGACCAGCCTTCTCTTTAAAACCCAGTACAGCATTTATTGTCTTTTTCTGAAGGTTTTGGCTCCAAATTCTGGCCTGGTGGTGAAGTGTAGTTTGCAGCTAGCTCCAGCCTGACCAGCAGGACCAGACAGTTTTCTGGTGGGAGAATCCCTGACTTGCACATGCAGGTGACCAAAAGGACCTGCTGCTTTTGGAAAAGGGATCAGACTCACCTTTACTTTCCAGTGCTGACGCTGAGGCCCACAAGCACATCCCAGCCACGCTTGCAGTCCCCACAGCAGTTAGTGAAGCTGGCTGCCAAGACACAAGGCAATTTCCCATCCAAACCCATGGTGGGAAGTAAAGCCACGGGGAGTGCCGGAGAGCGTGTGTGGGAGGGGCTTGGAAAGCCCCGCCTGCAGAGGATCTGCTCTTCACTTCTGAAACCAGCTCAGCCTTCTTGTGGTGGCCCAAAAATTAATAGTTTTGACATCTGCCCCTTGGAGAATGAAAAACTGTAAGTCACGAGATTTGAAGTGGAGGTGAGTGCCAAGTGTGCCTTCTACGCTGTGAGGAAACCCCTCACCATGAATACAGCTGGGGGGATTGTGGAGGGGTTTGGAAAAAGCATCCTGGAGTGTGCCACCACTTCATGCTTGTTCATAGTTGAAAGCAACCAGGAGCAGCAGAACCTATTTTAGAAAATGACAGAAAACCTGCTGCTGCTTCAAATGCATTTTGTATTCTCCTCTGCCCTAAGAAATCTCTTGCCTTCACACTTGTCTTCAGTGCCTGAAACACTGCCTTGGGATCCCTCTGCCAGCAATCCCCAAATCAGTCCTCTGTCTGATCAGCCCTAACGGCTGATGAACAAATCTTCAACACTGAAAACAAGAGTTTCTGCCCTGGATCTGAACAGAGGCGTGAACCAGGCCCACAGGGACGCCCTCAAGGCTTCTGCTGCCTTTTGTCCTTGCCCAGGCGGGCACCAGGGCACTGAACGGCAGTGAGGGTGTGTTGGGTTCCTACGCCCTCACTGCCTGCCAAGCTGGAGCCAACAGCACCTTCTGATGCAAACTTCATCTTTGTTTTTGACAGTTTCTTTGAAGTTAGAATATCTGTGGTGCCAAGTGAACTTGCTTGGATCTATCACCAGCATGTCCCAGCAAGGGAGAAGTTTGTGTCTGGCACTGGCTTATGTGATGGTCTCAGAAAGCTCCCATTCCCGTTTGGCACTGGGAATTACAGACTGGATTCCTGCTTTCCAGCCTTGTGTTGCTGGGCTCCTTGCAGTAGCACAAGGACTGAGCGTGTGGTCACCCTGTGCCTGGTAGCCCGACTCACCTGTGTGGGGAAAGGTTCGAGCAAGCCTGGCAAAGAACCAGTGTAGGACTTCCCTGGCAGGAGGAGCTGCAGCACAGAAGGGCATGGGGACTTCAGAGGAGCAGGGCATCCCAAAGCACCTGCCTTGTGTGGCACTTTCCCATCCTGCAGGCTCTGGAGCCCCTGGGGAACTGACAGAGGTGCACAAAGGATTCAGGTTCCCTCAAAACTCTCTGTTTTACACTGGAGCCCCGTTTTCAGTGTTTTCTCTACAATTCCATGGGCCCACCCTTTTCCTTGTAGCTGGGCTACCGTGTCCAAGGAGCTAAGTGCTGCACGTGGCAATGCTGGGGCTGGAGACCGCCCAAGCCCTGACAGCCACTGCTGTGTCCTGTGCCGTGGCAGCTGGCTTTCCTCTGCCATCCTGGTAGTTGTGCTTCCTTCTTGTTGCTCCCTTCCAGCTGTCGAGCCCTTGAGCTGTCTGCTTATGGTTACTGTTGCTGTGCTCAGAGGAGACTAATGGAGTGACTTTCCAAGACCAGTGGATTTTGCAGGAAAGCTGCAGCATGCAGCTCACTCTGAGCCTGTCCTGCTGTCCCTTATCCCTCTGCCAGCCCTGCCCTTCGCTGTGACCTTCCCATAGGCTCTGGCAGAGGTATCTCACAGCAGCTGCTTCAACTGTGGCATTTTCCAGCTGCCTGCCTTGTCCCTTCACTGGAGGGGGAACCCAGTGTCATGCTGATGGATTCCTAACACGGTTACAAGATCTCCAGAAAACTGGACCTGTGTGGATGTGGCAGGTTATGAGCAGAGCAGCCAGGCAGCAGGGGCACATCCTGCTCTGCTACCAGGGTATGGAGAGAATGATTTCCAGCAGAAGCCTCTTCCAGAGCTGAAATTCAATTTAGCGATGCCCTGAGAGGTGAAATGGTGATCACTTTAAACTGCAGTTTTCCCTATTGGCTGAGGGAGAAGCAGGGAAGCAGCTCATCCTGGCATTGTCGTAAAACCAGAGAATATCCCAAGCTGGAAGTGACCCACAAGGACCATGCAGTCCAGCTCCTGGCCCTGCACAGAGACCCCAACAATCCCACCCTGTGCCTGAGAGCATTGTCCAAATCCTCCTGAAGCTCTGGCAGCCTTGGGGCTGTGACCATTCCCTGGGGAGCCTGTTGAGTGCCTGAGCATCCAGCCATTCCCTCCAGTCTTGTCACTGGCACACAGAGCAGAGATCAGAGCTGCCCCTTGTGAGGAAGCTTCAGAGCACAGTAAGGTCTGCCCTCAGCCTCCTTAGGAATGATCACTGTGTGCTCCAGGGATCAGCTGCCCTTATTAAAACCCACTTTTTCCCCTCTATGCCTACACTCCCCTGCACAGCTGCAGTGCAGAGTGCTGCCCTTGCTGTCTCGGATGGAACTGCCTCATCCTGCTGCCGGAGTGTCCAGAGAGAAGCTTTGACTGCAAATACTGCAAATTTAAAAATATACAGCTTTTCTGCTTTCCTGATACTGAGGTGGGAGATTCCCAGTACACACGGGCAGTTCCATTTGCCGGTGGGTCTGCAGGCAGAGGGGAGAGCTCAGCACCTTTAGCAGCCTGGAGAAGAGAAAGCTCTGGGGAAACCTCAATGCAGCCTGTAAGTGCTTAAAGGGGGCTTGTAGAAAGATGCAGAGAGAGTTTTTACACAGACAGATAGTGATAGGAAAAGGGGGAGCAATTTTAAACTAAAAGAGGAGAGATTTAGATTAGATGTTAAGAGGAAATTCTTCACTGTGAGGGTGGTGAGGCCCTGGCACAGGTTGCCCCATCCCTGGAAGCGTCCAAGGCCAGGTTGGATGGGGCTTGTAATGACCTGGGATAGTGGAAGGTGTTCCTGCCCATGGCAGTGGGGTGGAATGAGATGGGCTTTAAGGTCCTTTCCAACCCAAACCATTCCATTATTCCATGGTTCTATGATTTCCCTCACACACAGCCCCTGACTCTGATCCTTCCATGGGCAGTGGTGTCTGATTTTCTTACTTTTCAGGTGAGCTCCCAGAGAATGGCCTGTCTGATGGTGGTGGGTGATGGGCAAGGCTTCTGTGTTGTTGTGTCACTGTTTATTATTAGGGAAAGAAATTGACGTGTGGATCAATCAGCGGCTTTGGTTGTAATTGAGTGGGAAGAACCAGGTGTTGCTGAAGGCTGTTAACTCTGCCCCAGTTGATTTTCCTGCTCCTGCTGTTGGATGCTGCAGGCTGGTGTGTGGCTTGCTGGGTGAGCTGTTGTCTTCTAGCTCCACTTTAATTCTTCCATGGCTGTCTCCTCCCTCTGATGCCTATCCGACTTGATTTCCACTCTGGTTCGCTCCGGGAGAGTGCCTGCTCTTGCCTAGCCCCTCTCACAGCCATGGCTTTCTAGCGCTTCCATAAACTTTCCGAGCAAGTTCCTGGATGTCAGGGGTACTTATCCCTGTAGCAGAAGCTACAGCTGTGGGTTTGGGAAAGGTATAAACAGGAGGATTGCCCCATTTCTGGGGGAGCAGAGTGTGGCAGATCAGGCTCGAGTGCCAACCTCTGCTCTTGGCTCTGGGGTGGGTTGGATTTCTTCCAGCAGTGATACCATCCATCTCTGTTCTGACACCCGTGTGGGGCAAGAGGAACAAGGATTTTCAGAAGAGCCTGAAACTGTTTATACACAAATGTTTGGATCTGCACTGACTGAAGCTTCTGGGTGTCTTTAACCATTTACATACAGAACAGTTGCACTTTGAGCTCAGCAGGGCTGGTTTCCTTCCCGTGCTGCAGCCAAGGCTGCCCGCTCTTGGGTGTTACATCGTGGTGTGGAGGGGAGTCAAGATGGAGGATAAATGCTGGGAGGTTGGGGAGTGCTGAGGGGGTGATAGTTTCACACCCAGCATGTTGGCGTGGGACAACATAAGTTTAAAATGCTCCCTTTTAAAATAGTTGCCTCTGCAGTGAAGTTTCCTTCTTTCAGCCAGACTGTCTGTTCTGCCAGTGCTTTGTGGGTCGTGGGGTAGATGTTATTGGGTGTTTCTAGAACATGAGAGCAGTAGGTGGGTAGAAGAAAGGGCTCAGCCCCTTCGAGTGAGTGGGATGAAGGTGGCACTTGGCCTTCTCCTCCTCTGCAGGCAGCAGCATCCGTGTGGGCAGCAGCATCCGTGTGGGCAGCAGTGCCCCCCAAACCCCACTGGCTGGCCGGTCATCTCTTCAGGGACACACAGTGAAGCTCTGAGCTTAAGTTACTGATTTAAAGCATAAAAAGGAGAGAGTGACCAAGAACCTGGAGTGGAGCTACTGCTGGTTTCACTTTCCACTTCCTGATGTGTGACAGGGTGAGGTTTGTGTGTGTTCTCCCAGAAGGCAACAGAGATTCAATGTGACCAAGTTTTCAAACATCTAGTTTCAGATGGTTGCATTAGAAATGCTCCTGGCTGGAATTTTTTTCTGTCCCTACCATGGCAGGAGACTTCAGTGCTCTTATCTTTTAATGTGAGTTTTGATCTGCATATTCGTGGTGTTTCCAATGCCTTGTTTCAAGTGGTGGATGTATAATGAGAAGGTTTAAGCAGTGTGGAAATGACACAGAAGCAGAGGCATGTTCCAGCATTCCCAATTTAGCCAGCACTGTTGCCCAGAAGTCTACTGAGGATAGAGGATCATGTTGCCCTGGTCGTTTGTTCAGCCTCTCTGGCCATCACACAACCCTGACTCTGGCTGCAGGGACGGGTGCTTGTATGCAGGGACTCGTAAATGAAACAGTTTCAAAATACTTTTCTTTCTGGTTGAAAAATGGTATTCTAATTTAAATGTGAAGATACAATCGGACAGCACAGCCTGGCGTGTGATGAGCTGGCACTGGGCCCGTGCCTCAGCTGACTGATAACCATTACAGTGGAAAAATTATCCAAATTATCCTGCTGAGGTAGTGGCTCACTCCACTCAACCTGTCCCAATGTATCTTCTCCTTGCAGAGCCATAAATGGCGTTTCTCGTTGATTATCTTGGCCATCAAAGCAATAATTTGATTTTTAAAAAAATCATTGTAGTAGCTTTTAAATAGAGGTTGAGGCTACGTAGGCACCCAAAATTGGGGTAGCCTGGAGGTCACAGGATGAGTCAGCAGCTCAGAGGGATCAGCGTGACCAAGGTCGGAGTGTAGGTTGGTAAATCCAGCACTCAGCTGTAATAAGGTATAAGCCCACCCCTGTAGGATTGTGCCCATCACAGAACCTTCGTGGGGCTTTTATTTGAGGACAAATATCTCCTGTACGTTCCTTCACAGGCTCATGATGAAGTCTGCCCTGAATTCCCGCTGACTTGTGAAGGCTGTGGGAAGAAGATTCCCAGGGAGAAGGTATCCATCCAACCCTGTGCCGTGGGGTTATTTGGTGTCCTGATGGGCTGAGCTTGGCATTCTGGGAGCAGGGAGGAACAGGGTCCATTAGGAAATGAAGTGGGGAAAACAACTGATAGGCAGCTGTTAGTGTGGATGTGAGTTTTCCATAAGGATGGGTGTGGGGGAGTGTGGCTCAGGGGCACTCGCAGGGCAGCGTTGGTGCTGCCAGTGCCACTTCCCTTGGAACCATGTGTGGGGGCAGAGCCTCTGTGGGAAAAGCACACTCATGGGTTTATGTTCTGTGAAGAGCAACTGTATCAACCACTGCTGCAATTTTGGAAGGAGAGCCCACCTCCAGCTATATTAACTGATATCTAATTAATCATCTAATGGAATCCATGCCTATAGCATCTCCGGGCTGCTGGCTTCTGGGACATGGCTCAAAAGTCTGAAAAATTCAAGTTTTGGGAAACATTTTCAAAAAGCACATTCATCTGAAACCATCTTGCCCTCTATGGGCAAATATTTTTAGTAGCAGTGTTGGAAAAAGCTCTTTAGTGGGGCAGGGGAACAGAGGCAGCAAAAAGAAGAGCAAAAGAGTTCTTCCAAATGGGCAGCATAAGGAGGGGCTTGGGGCTGGGGGTGCAGCCCGCCTTATCTGCAGGCTGGGGGTTTGGGGTACAGCCTGGCTTATCTGCAGGTGGGAGCTGAAGCCCTGCAGGGAGCCAGCTCATGGGATCCCCATCGGTGGTCTACCCTGGGTTTAAATATTAACTCCTGTGTTTATCTCTCCGAACTCTTGTTGATTATTTGCTGCCACGTTACCTCTGAGTAGCGCAACTCATTACACGAGCCAGATGGATCTAGAAGCCTTTAAAAAAATGGTTTAAAACCAGTTTTAATTGACATCTGTTGTAGCAGATGTAGGAGTTAAGTGGGGAGGGAATATGGTGGTTGTTCAGAACAGAGCTCTGGTATCTGTTGGTGAGGGGTGTACTAAACCCAAGCTGAAGCTGTGCCAGTGGTTGTTGGATTAATCATGCTCTATGTGGGAACCTGAACGAGTCATCTCAGTGGTGAGGGGTTAGTGGCACCTCTCTGCAGAAATGTAATGCTGGGATGGAGATAAAAATACCAACCTGTGGCACGTCCTGACCAGAGTTGTGTGAAGTGCCCAAAACGAAATGTGCCCTTGTTACATGGGGTTGTTGCCTATGCCTCCCATTCCTCAGCCCTCAGGGAAGCTCATTATTCTGCATCCACAGCTTGTACCTGTACCCATTGCTTTTTCTCTCTTGCATGTGCAGGTGAGCAGTGAGACCTCCCAGCCGTCAAGAGAAGGAGAAATTAAGCTTTCTTCAGGGGTCAGGGCTGTATTTGTATTCCAGTGAAAGTCACGCCTGATGGTGGGCAGAGCCCAGGTTTAATGGGCACTGTGGCAGCTGGTGATTAGCAACAGCTTGGGCATTCTTCAGCTTGGCTGCAGTTTCCGAAATGTCAGTGGGATGGAAAGGGAGCACTGGGGACACATAAGATCTAACACTGCTTTCTTTCCTGCCTTTCTAGTTTCGGGACCATGTGAAGACATGTGGCAGATCCAAAGTACCTTGCCGGTTTGAGGCTGTGGGTTGTGCTGAGGTGGTAAGGGCTCCTCTCTTGGGTTACCTTGGGGCTTTTCAGTCCCAGGGTTAGAGTTCACCTGCAAATTGCTGTTGCCCAGACGGTCACATGTGTTTACCTTTAGGTATTTGATTAAACCTTTTGCACACGGAGCTTCACATCATCTGCTGTGCAGAGTCTGGGTGTCCCAGGAATGAAATTCCTGTGGAAGGAAATCTCCTCCTACTTTAAGAGCACCCTGAGTGCTTTGGGACTCTGGTGGTTACGCTGCTTTCAGGGGTAGCAGCTTCACACTGCCAGAAGTCAGGTTTAGATGAGATTTTAGGAAGAAGTTGTTCCTTGTAAGGGTGGGGGCGCCCTGCCTAGAGAACCTGTGGCTGCCCTTGGATCCCTGGAAGTGTCCAAGGCCAGGCTGGATGGGGCTTGGAGCAACCTGGTTTAGTGGAAGGTGTCCCTGCCCCAGGCAGGGAGTGGGACAGGATGAGCTTTAAGATCTCTTCGAATCCAAGCAAGTATGTAATGACTTGTGATTACAGTGATTCTGTAAGCAAAGAACTGGGGCCAGGCCGTATTTCTCTATGTCACCTAGTTTTTTCAGGTCCCACCAGTGATGTTCATATAAATCCCTCCTCCAGGGGGTTATGTGAGGCTTTGTCCTTTGTTGCTGTTAGGTACATCTGACAGCTTTTCTGGGAGGGGTTGGAGGAAGGCAGAGCAGACCAGTACAGCTGGGGAAAACATTTAGCGTCCCTCATTGTATGTGATTTGAAGCATTTCTAAAACAAAACAAAAACCCACACCACCCCCACCAAAACACATTTTTTATTTCTTTATTTGTTTTTTCTCCCTATAAATTATAAATTATAAATTTAAAGCTGATGTTGTGACCTGGATAGGAAGAATTTGTTCTGTGGATGGTGACAGTGTAGATTGCACATGTTGAATGGGGGATGTATTTCTCTTCATGTAGGTGGAAAACGAAAAGCTCCTGGAACATGAAAGCAAGTGTTTGGCGGAGCATCTCTGCATGCTGCTGAGCTCTGTGCTCAGCCTCAAGGCTGGTGCTGGGGACCCAAAACCCCTTCCTGTCCTTTCGTCATCACAAAACAGCTCCCCACTGCTGGCAGCAAACTCACTGTGCTCAGAGTCGGAGCTCTCCCGGTCCCTGGAGCTCTTGGGAAGGTGTGAGGCCCTTGAGAGGAAAACAGTGACCTTTGAGAACATTGTCTGTGTGCTCAACCGGGAGGTGGAGAGAGTATCCCTGACAGCTGAAGCCTACAGCCGCCAGCACCGGCTGGACCAGGAGAAAATCGAAACACTGAGCAACAAGGTGTGTAACTGCTCACCTGGGCTTCCCAGCACTCGCAGCAGAGGCTGTTTCCTGTTTCCTTTCCATGTCATGAGCTAGCAGAGCTTCACCATCCAGCCCTGAAACTCCACAAATCTGAAAGCAGAACTAAAATACCCTTTGTGCCTGTGTCCAACTCTCAGCAGCTCCCTGGAAAAGCTGGGAATTTAACTGACCTGTGTAAAGCATCAGATCTCTGTTAATTATCAAGTTGGGCAGATACCGAGGGGTTCTTCCTCAGTGAAGTTTTCTGACAAGAGCCAGAGCACCCAGAATTTCACTGCATCTCACTGAATCTGTGGGGCTGCTCACCTTCCAGACCTTTCCAAAGGAATGCTGCCTTTGCCAAAGGAGTGCCATCAGTGCTGTTGCAGCAACAGGCTGGAGGTGTGAAGGAGCTGCCTCCACCAGTCTCCTCAAGTACAGTCCCTGTGGGAGTGCTCCTAGTGTTCCTGGCACCTGGAGCTGTGCAGTTTGCAGCGTACCTGTGCTCTCTGGGCAAGCAACCTGGTGTGACCCACACTTCTGTGTGTGAGCTGGCAGGGATGAACCCTCCAGAGGGCGTAGGTTCTTTTCTTTCTCCATTTAGTTTTGTCACAATGCTGAGTTATTGGGGATTTTTTTCCCCATCCTCACTTCTTGTGCTGCTCAGCCAATGGAGCAGCTCCTTGAAAGGATTTTTACATTGGCTGTGGGAAAGTTTCCAACTCAAGCACTGACCTGTATCGATGGATCTTCTCCGGAGTGACAGGGTGCAGAAGGAAGCTTCAGTGAATTGGCTTGTGTTGCTCGATTTCTCCCTCCTGTGCTCTCTGTCGATTCTGGAGAAAGTCTCTCACCTAAGGAGCAGTCCCAAAGGGATGCCAGGGACTGCTGGCTCTCCCAGGCCCCACAGCCCTCGTGTTTCTAACCTGCACCATGTGTCCCACTGAGCAGGTCAGGCAGCTGGAGAGGAGCATTGGGCTCAAAGACCTGGCCATGGCTGAGATGGAGGAGAAGATCCGCAACATGGAAGCTTCCACCTATGATGGGGTTTTCATCTGGAAGATAACGGAGTTTGCCCGGAAGCGTCAGGAGGCGATAACAGGCCGCTCTCCTGCCATCTTCTCTCCAGGTTTGCAAAATCCCCAAAATCTTTTGCATCTCAGCTGGGTGTGGGTATGGTGGCAGCTCCTTTGCTTGGGAGATGCTGCCAAGGCCACGCTGAGAAAATCAGGCCGAGAAAATATTCCATGTGGAAGGGGGTGTTTTGTCTTGGAGAGTGAAGTAAGCAGAGCAGTGCTGTCCCAAGAGGGAAAAGAGGGCTGAGAGGAGAGAGGTGCAGGCTGTGGATGGGATGAGAAAGAGAATTGGCTGTAATTGTTTGGTTTGCATTAAATGTAAAGGCAAGGAAATACCAGTGGATATTTGTGTTAAAGAAAAGGAAGTGGAGTTACTGCTTGCAGTGTTGTGAGGACAGAGTGATTGCCACAGGGTTTGGCAAAGGGCAAAATCATGAGTTCAAAACAGCAAATTGTACAAGGAAGGTTCATTCAGGGCCTGACCCGGGACAAGCCAGGGCGAAGCCCATCAGACTGAAGGGGGGGAAGAGGGAGGGCCTTTCTGGGTTCTTGCTCTGCTCCATGCCTGGGCCAGGGGGAGCAGGATGCCCAGCTGCCTGGTCCCTCTCCCTGGCTACTCCCACTGCTCTGGAGCCATCCTTCCTCCTGTTCCTTGATGGGTTTTACATTCACAGGGTGATGGGAGTGCTGAGAAGGCCCAGAGGGGCAGTGGGGATGTGCTCCTTGGACTAGCAAAGGGTTCATCTGTCCTGAGAGCCTTTGGGTGAAGCAGGTGGGGAGGAAGGAGCAGAGGAAATGAGCTGGGGATTGCCAAGAGGGACGCAGTGACAAAGACCTGATCTCTTGCTTCTTGCCCTATGGAAGAGCACAGTGTCTCTGCTATTCATAGTCTGCCTATTGGGAAACGCACTAAGTCCTGCAGTAAAATACTGTCTGTGACCTCTGATCTCTGCCTGTGCCTGCTGAGCCTTGCCAGTCCAAGATGCGCTGCTGTGTGCCGCTGTGGGAGGGTGACTTGTGCCACGTCCCCTTCCAAACTGTGACCCACACAGGTCACACCACAGGCATTCCTGGGATTGCTGGGGAGGACAGTGCCTGAGATTCCATCCCAGCCGTGCCCAAGCCATGCCGTGGGGATCCAAAGGCGAACTAAAGCTCACTTGCGTGAGCCCCTGACCAGAGGCACCAAGCTCACAGCAGGGACACTGGGTGCTGAGGGTGCTCTGCCCCCAGCCAGGTGCTTTATGGAGGAGTTTGTTCCTGCTCACTGGTGTTACTGCCATGAACCACAGCTCCTTCAGCACTGGAGTGCAGGGGGAATGGCCCAGCTCCGGGGCAGATCTCCCCTGGCAGTGGAGGAACAGCCAGGGGACTGGCAACGGCTGCTCTATGCACAGCCTCTGCTCAGGCCAGGGGCTGCACTGCCTGGCCTTGGGCTTTCCAGACCACCTCTGGTGCTGCCCAGACCTGGCTCCTCCCAGATTCCAAACTTAGGAGCCCTCAGAGTTCAGAGAGATCTGCTAGTGCCAGGCTGTGCTGTGTTGGACATTCACTGTGCCTGTTCTGCACTTCTCTGACAGCTTTCTACACCAGCAAGTACGGCTACAAGATGTGTCTGCGCGTGTACCTGAACGGGGATGGCACTGGCCGCGGGACCCACCTGTCCTTGTTTTTCGTGGTGATGAAGGGACCCAACGATGCGCTGCTGCGGTGGCCCTTCAACCAGAAGGTGGGTCTGGAGCAGAACCCACTATGTCCAGCCACGGCCTCTCTGGTTTGGCACCCACTCGAGCTTGTCAGCACTGTCACTCTGGCCCACTTGGCAAGCCAGAGGAAGGGCTCTGTGTTGGCTGCCCTGGGGGTCCCCCAGGTGTGCTGAGAGCACAGGCTGTGCTGTGGAGCAAAGGGGTGACATGGGATGTTTGGAACTCCACAGAGCCTCTGCAGGGGTTGAGGGCAAGGGAAGGTTGTGGTGGCCTCAGAGCTTGGGGACAGCTGGTGCTCACTCCGTCTCAGGAGCTCAGATCCCAGCTCCTGGGCACTGCAGGTTTGCAGAACACCTGGAGACTGAGTGAGCAGGCACGAGCGGATGCAGAGAGGACAACAGCCCTGGCTCAGGGAATTACCTGTGTGCGGTGTCAATGCTGGGAGCAAGGTGTAGGTTTTCAGTCAGTCTGACAGCCCTGTGCTGCCACAGGGAAGTTTCCAGTGATGGGCAGGATGTGGGGATGGGGAAGATTTCTGCAGGATGTTACTGAGGTGACATTCTCTGCTGGTCCCATTCAGAGGCATTTCTCTGATTTGCAGGTGCACAGGGTGGCTGTGGCTGCTGGTATCTGCATGTGTCACAGCAGGTCACTGGGCTGGGCTTCTATATGTCTTTTATTCAGCCACTCCCCTATGTTTTCACCTTTCCCCACAGGTCACCCTGATGCTTCTGGACCAGAATAACCGGGAGCACATCATCGACGCCTTCCGCCCTGATGTGACGTCCTCATCCTTCCAGCGTCCTGTCACGGAGATGAACATCGCCAGTGGCTGCCCCCTTTTCTGCCCCGTGTCCGTCATGGAAGCCAAGAACTCCTACGTGCGTGATGATGCCATCTTTATTAAAGCCATCGTTGATCTCACGGGCCTCTAACCCTCCTGACCTCGGAGCAGTGAGCGTGGAGCCAGCCCTGCCTGGGGCATCCCCCACTTGTGCTGCACTTCAGGCGGGTCTCGGAGTGAGGAGGGGGCACAGAGAGGGGAAAAGCCCTTCCTCAAAAGAGACCTTTGCTCTGAGTGGAAACAAGGTGTCTGATGGGAACCCTCTTTACTGAGGAGAGGGTTGGGTGGACACTGGCAGGCTGTGGGATATGGAAGATTTCCTGCAGGAGCTTGGGTGTCTGAACTGCTGCTGTCTGGACTCCAGTGGAAACCAGTGCAGCTTTTGCTCTACCAGTTTAGCTGACATCCACAGCTCTCTGTAGTAAAATAGCGGTTTGCCCTGCCTGAGCTCCACCTCCTGTGGATTTTGGCTCAGCTGTCTAGGATTTTCTTCTGAGATCTCCCTGTTCCTGGAAGTTGTGTGCTGTGGGGTGCCATGGCTCTGCACTGCTGGTTGCTCCACGCCCCAGGAGACAAGGAGGGTGTGTGACAGCTGCAGTGCCAGCTGGGCAAGAGAGACACAGACTGGTTTGATGCCGTTGGTGTGTTAGGAGGGTGCTGAGCCCAACTGCAGGGCAAGGGAGCCATGAGTCCAGCCCTCGCTGGGTGTGTGATGGGTGGTGTGTGCTGGAGCGTGGAATCGGGCAGGAGGTGCTGCTGCTCAGAAGGGAGCGTAGGACAGCACCAGGGATGCCTGTAGGGAAAAAGAAGTGAACCTGCTGTGTAGATTGTCTCTCCTGTTCCGGGAAGGGAGGGTGACAGAGAGCTCAGTGTGCATCCTGAGAGCCCCAGGCTCTGCCCCCCTCTGCCTCATGTGCTGAGCATCGCTGGGTGGGGTGGGTGCTGTGCTGGGAGCTGTCTTTGCTCACAGGCAAAGTCACAGGCTCTGAACTGGCTTTGCTCCCACTGTGGGACAGCTCCACCAGCCTTCCCAGGGCTCCTGCTGTTGTCAAGCTCCATGTCCATCTGCGGCCACGCTGCTGTGTCTGTCTGGGCACTGCTACCTCGGGCTGTGGGATGTCTCCTGTCTGCCCATGCAGTGGGCAGTGCTGGCCAGCCCCTGCCCTCCCAGAGGTCCTGCAGTCACCAGCAGCAGCTCTCCCTCACTGTTCCTTCTCATCCCTGAGCTCAGGAGTTGTGGGCCAGCTGGTTCCAGGTGACAGCACCCTGGACCTCTTCCTCCACTTGGCCCCACATTGAATCTGCAGCCACCTGGGTAGGATCTAGGGGCTGGAGAAGTGAAGTGTGCTGTCCCCTTTTTGTCTCTCGGCTACTTCCCTCTGGGCAGCACATGTTCAGCACCCATGAGAAGGTCTCTTTCGGTGTTAGTGGGGAAGAACTGGCTGCCCCATCCCTGCATAGTGCCCTTGCAGCTTTGTTGTGGCCAGGGGTAGCTTTGGATGGGCCCTGATCCAGGGTGGACTTGAAGGTTTGTTGCCTCCTTTGCCTGGGCTTCCCACACCCCTGTCAGTGGCTGAATGTGCCCCAGGAGATGTTTTGTTGGTGACAGGAACCAGCTGTGAATGCCCTGCAATGATCAGGGGCCCTGCCTGGCTCTTGTGTTGCTCTTTGGGCAGTGGGGCTGGACCATGGTCACCCTCCTCGATGGCTGCCAGGGATTGGCCCTCCACTGCCAGCAGCTCCTGCCAGGTGCCCAGCCCGGGTCTGATGGCTGCAGAGCCTGCCAGGCTTGTGGTCTGCTCACCCCTTGGCTCCTGCACAGCCACCCTGAGGAGGCCAGACCACCATCAGGCTCCCTGCAGGGTCTGGCTGTCTCTCCAAGTGTTGGCACTGCCCTGACCTGCCCCTGGGGCTGTTTGGAATGTCCCTGCTGCTGCCCAGGAACTCAGGGATGCCCAGTGTCCTGCAGGCTGAGCTGGACCCTGGCCCAAGCTGAACCTCTTGCACCCATAGCTGCTGTGCTGGCCCGGTGCTCTGCAGACAGATGCTGGGGTGATTTTTGAGACCCCTTTGGAATCGCTGTGGGGAACTTCTCACACCTCAGTGTGCAGGGGCTGGGGACAGACCCAGCCCCTGCTGTTGGGGGAGGGGGACAGAAGCCAGTGACAGCACAGCCTGACGGAGGTGGGAGAGGGGTGACAGGACCTTTCCCTTTGTTCAAGCCCCCTCCAGCCTGTCCCAAGGGACAGATCAAGCCCTGTGTTGCTGCTCTCACCCTGTGCCTTATGAGGAAAATCTGGGCTAGCAGAGCCCTGCTCCCATCCACAGCAGCTCCCCAGGGACACTTGGAAAAGCCTGGGAAGGGAGAGGAAGGTCAGCTCTGCTCATAGAATCGCTGGGAATTAAGTGTAATGTGGGGGGGGGGAGCTTGTTCTGTGTTGATCAGAATGTCTTTGCTCATGGGGTGCTGCCCGTAACAGGGCTGGGGGCTCTGGCCAAGTAGTGCCAGGAGGGAGTGTGGAGATGCTGGCTCAGCTGGGGGGGTCTGGGCTGCTTTCGGGGTGGGAGCTGGTCCTCCTGCCTCAGCACTTTTGGAAGGTCGGTGGAAGAGTCGGTGCTGCAGCAAAGCTCAGGCTGAGCTCTTTAGGCCACGGGGTTACTGCTGGAGGGGAAACATGGCCTGTCAGCCTCTCCCACCGGGAGCTTTTTCCTCCCCCCCCTTCTGCTGCTGCTGACGCTGTCTGGGCCTTTTTTGGCTTTTAGCAGCTCTGGAGCTGGCAGCAGGGATTGTGCCTATGTGCTGCAGGCAGGGGCCCAGCCCTTTCCTGGGCACAGCTCTGCTAGCCTGGCAGCCACACGGACAAACACTGCACACAAGCCACCCCTGGATTGTTGTGGGTTTTTTTTCCCTTTTGACCACACCATCTCAGCCTGGCACTGTGAACTAGGTTTTGTTTTCCTTGAGGGTGTAGTATGGTCAGAACCACTAATAAAAGCTGTTTGAAAAGCATCGTTGTGTATGAGCCAGGGGATGCTGGGCACAGCATGGGGGAGGATTGCCTCGGGGTGGGGGGGTTTCTGTGCTGGGGGATTATTTCTGTGCTGGGAGCTTTCCCCAGGTCCTGCCTCCCTCCAGGAGGATTCCCAAACAAGGAGGGAATGGGGGGGCTGTAATGGGAAGGGAAGGAGCTGGAGTCTGGCTGCTGGAGCTCCACTGGGCCAAAAGGCTAGTGGGAGCCAGTGCAGCAGTGCTGGGCCAGCGGTTCCAGTAGTTCTGCTGCTGTTAAGGCAAATCCAGCACTCCTGTTCCTAGGCTGTGACAGCTCTGAGCTCCTCCAGCACAGGTTGCTTTTCCCTCGCTGCTGCTGGGAGCCCAGTGCCTGCAGGATGCCTGTTCCTGCCCCTCCCAAGCTGCAGCACCAGCCCAGGGACTAAACCCGTGTGGAGGCAGAAGCCTGGTGGCCTCTACTCACTGTGTGTAGAAGAGACAAACACAAGGGCTGCCCATGGGGGCCTGTCTCCTGTGGGAAGCCCCCAGACCCCCTTCATACCACAGCAGCTGCTGGACCAGGAAGATGCAAAGGGCAGTGAGGGCACAGTGGCATTGCAGCTCAGGAGGCTGCTGTGGCACAGGAATGCCAAACAGCACTAGAGGGCTGTCTGCTTACCTGCTCTGTGCCTGTTAGTGCTTGAAAAAACATAAATCCAGGAGGGATCCAGCCCCTAGCCTGTCCTAGAGCCTGCAGTGTTCAGCCCTGGCTGCCATAGACCCTTGCTGCCCTTAGGCCATCCCCTGCCTCTCTCCTGTTGCTCACAGCTCTCTACCCCCACTCCCCAGCCCAGGGCAGGTAACCACAGGCTGGGCAGCAGCTCCTGCAGTGCCCCAGCCCAGCCCTGTGACAGTCCTGGCCTCAGCTCTGCCGCAGCAGAGCAGTGCTCGGAAAAACAAGCTCACATTGCAGAGATGCTTTAGCAGAGTATTTATTCAATGCAAGAGTGAAGAGCAAAACTCAGTACAAACACCTCAGTGCCTCACTCGCTGCTGCACTGAGCCAGGGGTGGAGAGTTCACAGTTCGGGGAGGAGGGAGGGGCTGTTCCTTCGCTGTGTGACTGGACAGAGCACGATGTGGAGCCTGTGTGCACATACACACATGAAGGAACCCCTCATTTCATGACAGAAAACCTGAGTACGGGGGTTTTGGATGAAGCTGGGGCACAGCAGGACACAGGTGCCAACTCTCCTCCTGCAGAGGCTGCTAAAGCCATCAGTGCCATTGTGACAGGAGCTGCCACTGCCGTCAGGTCTATCAGCAACCCCACATTGGGAATGGCGCAGGCACCTGCCCCAGGGCTTCCGGGGGCTTCCGGCCCCAAAATGCCTCCCCCTACAGCTCCTTCCCAGCCCTGCGTCCAGGAGTGACGGCAGCTCTTGGGGGCCCCATCTAGGCCAGGTCAAGATTAGGAGCTTAATTTTAGACTCTGACATTTGGGTGCCTGCTACAGGGAGAGAAGCTCAAGGGAGAGACAGTGAACACCACTGAGTCCGTAATAACTCCAAGTGACTGTTCCCACTGCCTGTGGGGTCCTGGAGGAGCTGACCCCCTCCATGGTGGATCAGGCCCAGGGACAGGGAGCTTATTCAGTTGTCACTGCAGGCAGAAGGGCTCTGTCCCCCTCACCTGCAGGTGAATGAATACCTGCAGCACCCGTGGGTGCCTACACCTATTCACAGAGAACATACCAAGAGAACCTAAAGTGCCACGACTGGGTATAGCATGGGCAGGAGGTAAGCTGTCCTCACAAGGTACCCCAGAAAGGGACAGCAGACCCCCCACAATAAATACGTTCCTGATCCATAGCTTATTGAAGTGCTACTCAGAGGAAGACAGAGGCAAAGCCAGCACCACGTGACCACTAGCCCTCCCCCGCTCCCAAGTTTGGAAACTGGCGATACCAATACACAGACCCTGGGGCCAGTCAGGCCCCCAGCCCTGGCCCCGCCGCTCCCTCACTGCCCCCAGTCCCTGCTGCCCTCCCAGGCAGAGGTGCCATGGGGAGGAGGCACTTGACATTCCCCAGCAGCCAGAGGAGTTGCCTGTGGAGCTTTAGGACAAACACACAATAATAAAATGCCAATATTAAGAGTCCTGCAGTCAGGCAGCGCAGCTGCACCGCGGCTTCTGCCAAGCGCTCTGCAGCTGGAAGCTCCCTGTGGGGCCAGCCATATCCCCAGCTCACACAGACCCACACTGGACGTGCCTCAGTGTCCCCTGAGCCCAGAGCTCACCCAGAGAGCTGTGCCCAAGTAGCAGCGCTGGTGAGAAGCTGTGGGAGCCCACCCTGCAGTGACCAGCTCAGCTGCTGCCTGACAGGCCCACAACAGGGCCCCAGCTCTTAGGTCCTGTTTGAAGCTGATGCTTCAAGAAGGAGGCGATTCCTGCTGCCAGGGCCCCTCCTGGCTCAGCCATAGGATTTGTGTGCCTAGAGCTCATCTCTGTGCAGGGCTCAGGGCTCTGTGAGCTCAGAAGGAGGTGCTGCAGTGAGGAAGCTGCAGGAGCAGATGTACCTGGGTTCAGCTTTTCTGGTTCATGAGCCAGGAGAAGAGCAGTTTCCTGGGCCGGGGCCTCCTGGCCTGCCGGACACGCACGGCCCGTGGGGACCGCCACACCTTGATGGTGGTGTCATCACTGGCTGTCAGCAGCAGCTCCTGCTCCACCGGGCTGAATGCCACTGAGTTCACCACGTTGTCATGCTGTAGCTTGGCCAGGCAGATGTTGTAGTGCCGGTCCCAGATGTAGCCGTGTCGATCCTCTGCCCCACTGGGGTGGAAAGACAGTGGTCAGTGTGCGTCACACTGGTCCCAGTGTCAGCCCAGCAGCTCCAACACCCTGCCCTTCCCTCCCCCGTCCTCCTGCAGGGAGGGTACCCCAGCCCCTGTCTCCATGAGCTTCATCCTGCTCGGGGATCCAGGGCCCCTCAGCTCACCCCACAGCACCTGCAGCCCCAAGAAGGGCATTTAGCACCTGCCACCAAACACACCACAGCCCCAGATTTACCTTTTCCTCAGGGATTTACAGCAGGATATTGACAGCAGGACCAGGGCAGCCACCCTTTATCAGCACCTTCCAAGTCAGTCCCTCTGTTCTTTCCAACCCCATTCCCTGCCCTGCTCCCGACACACAGGAGTGTTCTGCTCACCCAGCCATCCCACAGCAATAGCCCCAGGCCTTCCCAGATGCAGGGTCAGGATCCTGCCCACCCCCTCACCTCGCTACAAAGTCCCTGCTGACGTCCAGGAAGATGAAGAAGCACTCCTCGTTGGGGGTGTAGGCCCGGTGCGCGCGCAGCGCTCGCTTCACCTCCTTCATGGTCTTCAGGTCGAACACGTGCAAGTCAATCTCCTCAGCGATGGGAGGCGGCTGCATCGGATCCGAGATGACGCAGTCCCGTGGCCAGGCCCGGCTGTTCACGTACAGGTACCTTGGGGAGGGCAGTGAGGGGTTACCTGCACTGCACCAGAGCTCACAGAGCCCCCTGGCACAGCAGAGATGGAGCCTGCAGCCCAGCTCACTGAAATCCAGGCTGAAACAGGAAACAGGCTGCTGGAACACGCCTGGCTATGTCTGGAAAGGACCACCACACCTGAAAAGTGGCTCTAGAGGTTACACATCTCTAAACCCATTGAAACTATCTTTATGGATGGGGGCGTCTTCTGGGCAGCACATGAGGGGGGACTCTGTCCCCCTGCTCCATTCAGGTGAGACCCCACCCTGCAGAGCTGCCTCCAGCTCTGGGAACCCAACACAAGAAGGATGTGGGGATGCTGGACTCCAGAGAAGGCCACTGAGATGCTCCAAGGGCTGGAACCCTTCTGCTCTGGAGACAGGCTGGGAGAGCTGGGGGTGTCCAGCCTGCAGAAGGCCCCAGGGAGATCTTAGAGCCCCTTCCAGTGCCTGAAGGGGCTCCAGGAGAGCTGGAGAGGGACTGGGGACAAAGGACGGAGGGACAGGACACAGGGAATGGCTTACCACTGCCAGAGGGCAGGGATAGATGGGATATGGGGAAGGAATTGTTCCCTGGGAGGGTGGGGAGGCCCTGGCACAGGGTGCCCAGAGAAGCTGTGGCTGCCCCTGGATCCCTGGAAGTGTTCAAGGCCAAGTGGACGGAGCTTGGAGCAACCTGGGATAGTGGAAGGTGTCCCTGCCCATGGCAGGGGGGTAGGGATTAGATGGTTTTTAAGGTACCTTCCAACCCAAACTATCCTAGGATTCTATGGATGATCTGCCTCAGGAACAAAACACATTGGTGCAGACAACTCCTCCACTCTCAGAAGGAAACACCTTGTCCTGAGCTGGCTCAGGGACACATTCCTGCCACGGCTGGGGGCAATGCTCAGCAGTAACACACCATCAGCACCTGGACCAGCAGGCATTTACCACAGTCACTTCATGTCCTGGTCACCCCACAGAGCCCGTGAGCAGCTCTTGCCCACCCTGGCAGTTGCTGAAGCCCTCTGTGCTCACCGGTGGTCAGGGGAGAGGCCCATGCCAATGATGTGCCCATGGATGTCGATGACGTGATCCAGGGAGTCAAAGAACTCATCCGAGCGCCGTTCCTCCCCCAGCACCGGCCCTGCAGTTGTCATCTGATGGGGCAGGATCCTTTTAATCCCTGTGCAACAGAAAGGAGAGGGAGGCAGTTCCACAGGCTGCTGCGAGCAGGGCTGGGGGAGGTCCCAGGCTTCAGGGAGGGGCTTCCCTTGGTGTGGCTAAGAAAGTAGAACCAGCTTGCTGGGCAAGGTCTGGGACAGGGCTGCTGTCCTGGCCAGGCTCCTTCAGCTCTCCAGGTGGGCTTTGTGCCAGGACCTGGCACATCCAACCCCAGACAGGGAGATCCCAGTGCCTGTGGGTACAGCCAAATCTCGCCTCAGCCCATCTCTGGAGCACATGGAAGCTGCATTGCCCCCTTCTACACATGCTAGTTGTAGAAGGGTTTTTCTCCTAAATGATTCCCTGGGCTGGGCCCATTCTCTGCAGTAGCCAGTCTGGAGCAGCCCAGCAGATGCACTAGCTGTGGCAGGGTTTTCCCCGGACACTGTCAAGTGCAGGTGGGGATCTGTCCCAGAAAGTGCAAAGAACATTTAAACCCAAACTGTGCTCAAGTGCTTTTAGTTTCTGAACTTCCTGACTAAAGGAGACAAGTGATGGGTCAAGGAGACAAGTGATGGGTCAAGCCCTGTCCCCTTTCAGCTCTGCAGAGGTCCAAAACACAAACGGCTCCACAAACGGTCCATCCCCAAAGGCTTCCTGGAGGACCCCTGTGAGCCTCAGCAACTCCTGGGCACAAACAGGCTTCATCCTCAGCAGGTCCAGGGAGAGCTGGAAGGTGGCCCAGCCCATCCCATCGCCCCTCTGTGGGAATTGCTAACAACACCCTTGATGATAGCCCTCTCCTGCAGCCCAACAAGACACAGGTGACATCCCACTGCAGCTCAAGTCCAAGGCCATTCCCAGTATCTCTGCCCCTGAGGCTGGGACCTTTGGGACAGGACCGGTGTTCTTCCACCCCACTGGTCACTGGTGCTGCTCACCAGCATCTTCATCCTCACTTCCACAGCACCATACTTCCCATTCCAAACTCAGACACACATGAGTCAGCAGGAGAGGCTGCTCAACCTGGAACCAGCATGAGGAACAGGAACTCAAGGATTTCAGGCTGGAGCAGCACTGCATAGAGCGGGACGTGAGCACAGAGTGAGCTCCTTCAGGTCCTGTGGGCACAGAGCAGGTGCACAGGGCCAGTTCTGCACACAAACCAAGGGGCAAATGACGCTGCAGTGACTCACGGTGGGACAGGAACCGAGCCAGTGTCCAGATCTCCAAGCAGCAGCCTGTACTGCAAGTGCTGGCTGTCAGTCAGAGTCACAGAGTTCAAAGGCATCTCACAAATCCCTCAGCCCTGGGAGGCTGCGGAGGAATTCAGGAGCCCAAAGGCTCTGCCTTGGTGTGTGGCAGGTGTCTGCAAGGTGGCCTTGGCTCAGCCCAGGGTATCCAGGTGCCGCCTCAGCTCAGCCCAGGGCTGAGCCAGCTGGGGCAGGCCAAAATCCACCGTGGCTGTCTGCGAACTCAGCCCACGGGCAGGAGCATGGAGCAGAGCTCACTCAGTCCAGGTCATTTTCCTAACTGAGGTGGGCAAAGACTAAGTTGTTTACGGCTCTATAAACTGCCTTCCCCCGCCTTACCGGGCTATACTGGTGTAGGACTGTGTCATGGGAAGGTCAGGAGAGCAAGGAAGCAAGGCTGCAACTGTGCGAGCAGTGAAGGGAACTGAAACTGTCTGGCTTCGCAGCAGTCTTGTCTGGGAGCAGCTCCCTCCTTCCCCACACTCCTGGTCCTTTCCAGCTCTCTGCCAGCTTTAGGGTCTCTTGGGGAAACAGCCAGTCTACCTGCTCCCGCTCCTCGCTGAGGAGCTCCCCACAGGATTTCCTGTAAATTTAGGTTCTGCTTGTCCTGGTGCCTTAACAGGAGTGCCCCAGGCGAGAGCAAGTGACATCCTAACACAGGACAAGGTCACCAGCAATGCCACGGCCTGG
Source organism: Cnemophilus loriae (assembly GCA_013397755.1). Lineage (NCBI taxonomy): Eukaryota > Metazoa > Chordata > Aves > Passeriformes > Corvidae > Cnemophilus > Cnemophilus loriae. Next base: position 175,167 of record VZTF01009723.1, on the reverse strand, counting down.
CGCATGCTGCACCCACAGCCTGTTGTACCCCACTGGTACAATGGAGGAGGCTGCAACTTGCCCAGCATCGCTCACCACAGGAATACAGGCTGGAACAGTGAATAATCTCCTGGGAAACCTCCTGAGTATCAAGTGTTTTACCGAGGTTGGAAGCCCATGTAAGGGTGGTCCCACCCATGGCAAGAGGGAGGCAGGCAGGAGGCAGGGGCACTTCACAAGTTACTCACATATCAACTCCATGCTGCTCAGACCAGGCTTGCTCTGATGCCCTGTCTACCCCCACAAGAGAACAGGACTGAGCTCCCTCCACACACTCCTCCAGGGCAAGAGCTGCCCTGCCGCTGCACTCACTGCTGCTTGTGGCTGGTGTCCTTAACCAGAAGCTCCTTCTTGCTCTTCTGCTTAGCCCTTGCCACGGCTTCGGCCACGTGTCATGCTGGCAGCAACAGAACAACCCTCAGGCAAGTGGAGGAGGTGGAACTCCCCTCAGTGATGGGGCCTCTCAGAACCCAGAGCAAACTGCAGCTCACACCTCACAAACAGGCAGCAGAGAGACCAGGTCTTTTCCCGACCCAAATTCCAAGGGCAGCTGCAGCCCAGTCCACCAGGGAGCCCTGGCTGCCCCAGGCTCAGACCCAGCCTTACCTATCTGGTGCGGAGAGTAGGTGAGGCATCCTGTGGTGAAGATCAAGTACTTTGTCTTGCTGTTACTGTCTGTGGGGAGCAGGTTTGGCTCGGGCAGTTTAGTTCTGTTGCGCACAAACAGCTCAGCCACCTTTGTCTCCAGCTCTGTCTCGGTCATGGCAGGCCTCATGCGGCCCTCCATGATATCATCAAAGAGCTGCTGCAGCCCGTGCTCTGCCGGCACACCCCCGGCATCCGGCAATTCCTGTACGGCTGGCTCTGGAGGCGGCTTGGGCTTGGCCTCTTCTTCCTCGCTGTCACTGCCGAGATCAAAGACTGGGCAGGTGGAGGAAGCAGCCAGCTGCTCTTCATAGTCCAGGAGCAGGTCCGGGGAATCATACCGGCTGCAGTCAGCCACCATCACAGTTCGGATGGTGCTGGCATTCAGGTTCTGAATTTTGAACAGTCTCTTCACTACATTCACATTCTCAGACTCGACACCCTGCGAGCAGAGGGGAGAAGTGAGCAGAAACCACCCCATGTCACTCCCACAGTTCAAATCAAGACCTGAGCTAGCATGGGGACACCATCCCCCATGGATCCATTCACACTGTGTGTGGGGCACTGACACAAGAACTGGCCCCAGGCTTGCCAGCCCTACTGAGCTCCTTCCTATCCTGGATGGAGACACAGCGAGAGAAAATGTTCCTGCAGGCAGGCAGCAGTGGAGCGAGGAGGCACAGTGGCTGGGCAGCCCTGCTGCCACCGTATCCTGAGGTCATCAGCTGGTGCTACCTGGTGCTTTACAGTGCAGGGCCAGGAGCTGGCCTTCTGGCCTTGATCCTCGTGGGTCCCTTCCACCTCAAGATACTCCGCATTCTATGATCGACAAGGATTTCAGGAATAGGCCTCTGTGATAAGCATGAAGTGGGATCCCTCCGGCCCACAGCAACAGTGGCAGAGAATCCCTGTGCTCCTGCAGTGTGCTTGTACCCCTCAGCAGGGGCAGCTTGGTATCTGCTCCAGACACACAGAGCAGGTCCCTCTCTGCCTCACTGTTCCCAGCCTGCAGCCATACTCCCACACCCTTATCATGGGCAAGGTCCTTCCTTGCCTCTCAGGCATGGAAGGGGTAATGCTGGGGTAATGCCTCAGTGTAGCACAGAGATGTGGCTGTGGGAAGGGTCTCTGATACCAGAGGATTTTACTTGAGATCAGCATCATGTTCAAATCACAAAACATGGGGATGTGCAGCTGTGACACTGAAACAGAGGCAAAACATGGAGAACACGACTGAGCAGCCCAAGTGCCAGAGAGTGAACGAGCAGCTTGAGGCCACTCAGGTCTCCAAGTCTCACCATGGAATCAGAGACAGCACCTGGCCCAAGAAACCTCAGCAAGGCCAGGCAGGGCTGAGCTCAGCCTCCAGCTCCCAGGAACACCGTGAGCTACCACGTGGGAGAAGGGCCATTGCTGCGACACATGCCAGCACTCCCAGGCCCAGCTTCAGACTACCAAGGACCTCAGCAGCCCTGCTGTTGGGCAATGCATGCTGTGGAGCACTGCAGCCAACTCCTCAGCCTAGTTAATGTGGCAAAAGCGAGTGAGATCTGAGGGCAAAGTTAGAATACTGTAGTGAGTACCACAACACCAAGTGTGGAGAAGCCTCATGCACGGGTTGCCTCCAACTCAGGATCCTGAGGGCAAGTCAGAGGAGACAAACAGGGAGGACAGGAGGACTGAGCCATCCTTCCCTGAAGCTCTCCCTCCCCCAGGAGCCAGCAGGAAGCTGCACTGCCTGTGAAGATGGAAGGAAGGCAGCTCACCTGGAAAGCATTGTTCAGCCACAGCACCGAGCAGGAGGTTATGCGCCCAATCCGATGCAGATTGCCTGATATCAAGTTGGTTTCATTCAGCCAGCAGCCAAACACATCATAGGGCTTATTCCTCACCCTGGAAAGCAGCGTGAAATTCTCTGGAAGGGAAACATGAGTGTGAGGCAGTGACTTCCAGCAAGAGCACTGGAGAAACCAGGTGGGACGGGGAAGTGGATCCAGGTCTCTGCAGGAGAGGCCAACCTCCATCCAGCTCCCAGCCACTGCTACAGAGACTGATTATTTCTCTCTTCTCCAGAGATGCGTGATGATACCTTGCACAAAGGAAACCAAAATAACAGGGCAGTGCAGAGAGCAAGAGCACAGAGCAATCCAACCTCCCACCCTTTCCCTGAGCAGGGCCCAGAGCAGGCCCTGGGGACAAGAACGAGTTAAACACATAGAGAATTTCACTCCCACCCCTGGGGCTTGGGGCCTCTCCAGCCAAGCAGCTGTGCACTCCTGATTCCTGCTGCACTCCTGACTGCTGGCACTGTGGGACTCTGCACAAAGATGGTGAGATAAAACAGTGGGGATAAGCCACATACACAGAGCTGCAGCAGAAGTGAAAGAGGCTCAGGTGACAATACCTCAGAAAGCCCCATGAGACCTAAGGGCCACAAAGGTGATCTGAGGGCTGGATCCAGCCACTCTCCTCTGGAAATGGGCTCAGAGAGCTGGGGGTGTCCAGCCTGCAGAAGAGAAGGCTCTGGGGAGATCTTAGAGCCCCTTCCAGGGCCTAAAGGGGCTCCAGGAGAGCTGGAGAGGGACTGGGGACAAGGGATGGAGGGACAGGACACAGGGAACGGCTTCCCACTGCCAGAGGGCAGGGATAGATGGGATACTGGGAAGGAATTGTTCCCTGTGAGGGTGGGGAGGCCCTGGCACAGGTTTGCCCAGAGAATCTGTGGCTGCCCCTGGATCCCTGGAAGTGTGCCAGGCCAGGTTGGACTGGGCTTGGAGCAACCTGGGATAGTGGAAGGTGTCCCTGCCCATGGCAGGGGGTTGGAGTAAGATGAGCCTTAAGGTCTCTTCCAACCCAAACCATTCTGGGTTTCTGTGGTTCTATGCCCAGCATCACATACGCCAGAGGCAGGGGCTTCAAGATGAGTGACATGGATAACCCTTGCCCAGACGGGCACTTAGAAGAGAAGTGAGGCTAAACACACAAAACACTGCCTTGAGGTGCTGCTGTGATGACTCAAGCAGAGTTAAAGCTGTCTGTGAGGTTCCTCTCTAGAACTGTGATTGGAACCCCTTAGCTCAGGTATCAGGACAAGCTGAGGCAAGGCTACTGCACACCCAAAGAAGAAGGAAACTCCCTCACACAGCACTCATACGCCCCACGGAGCCCCAGGGAAGCCCCACTTACCCATGCTGATCACAGCAATCTCCCCCGAGGAGGAGTTGTGAGGCCCCACAAAGACACCGGATACCAGCAGGAGGGTGTCATCAGAGTTGAACTGGGAGAACTGGGTGTAGCTCCAGTTGTATGGCCTCATGTTGGAGCTGTGCTGCAGGGAGATGTCCAGCTCATTGCTCCAGATCTACTGAGAGATGGACAGTCAGGAAGCTGCTGAGAAGCCTGAGAGTGGTTCTGCTTTATCAGTTCTGCCAGTACGCACCGAGACATGAAAAATAAACAGTATGGCAAACCCCATTTAACTGCCTCTCACTCACCATATCCCTGTCCATTTCCCCAACAGAAAATGGAGAGGGGCTAAATGGAGAACTGCTGCTCCATTGGCCAGAGGAAAGGGTGTTCAGGCAGTGAATGGTGCTGTCACTGCTGGGTTTACAGCATGTTCAGAAAGACTGCTCCCAGGACAACCACTCATGCAAGACATGATCCACTGCGGCGGATCATTACCTCGCCACTCTTCATCAGACCCAGGGCACAACAGGGCACTGATCTGCACCTAGAAAGCAAAGCACCTCGGCCACCTCCACACACAACACAAGCTGGAGCTGGAATCCACAGCCCTCAAGGCTACATTTCCAAGAGTCATTAGTTCTGTGGCTTAGAAGACAGCTCAGCACCCGCAGGAACCAGCCCAAGTCCAGGGACATCTGGTCAAACTTCTCCACAGACTTCCCAAAGGCTGCTCTCAGGGCTAAGCCCCACTGGACCAAGGCTGCAAGAGCTGGGCAGGGCACCTACCACTTTACCTTGACCGTGCAGTCTTTGGAGCATGATGCAAACAGGCAGCCGGAGTGGGAGAAGCTGAGGTGCAAAACTTGGTCATTATGCTCCTTCAGGGCCTGCACCTCCACACAAGGGATGGTGTCGTAGAGCCTCTGGAACTCATCGTACCAGGAGACAGCACCTGCAGCACAGAGCAGGGACATGGGACAGGAGGGTGAGTGGAGAGAAGCATAGCTGGGCTAAATATGGCATCAGGCTTTAATAAACCAGTCCCTGCTCCTGCAAGCAAGGCCAGGAGCTCTGCTGGGGCACCAGCCCAGGGCTGCAGCTCAGCTACCAGCCCTCAGCATTTTCCTCAGTAGCTTACCTACTCCCACACACAAAAACCCCTTTCTTCCAGTATACACACAGCTCCACACCACACCTCTGCTTTCCAAACCAGCACAGACCCTGCTGGAACAGCCCGGGCAGAGGCACTGGCTGTCAGACCAAAACCTTGCTCAGGACAAAACAGTCCTGAGAAGGAACATGTGCTCCAGCACAACCAAACCAACCTGGTGTGACAAGAGGGAAGCTGCTCCTCACCATACCCAGCTCTGCACTGATTATCTCTATCTTGTCTAACACAGAATTAAGATGGTTCCAGAAAGGGTCTGGGACCAGGAAAAAACCATCTCCATGAGGTAAGAGACTTGAAAAAATGAGAGAGAACAGAAGCTGGTCACAGTGTGCTGAGCACAGCCTAGGCCACACTCACAGGAGTCTTGCTGATGGACAATAAAAGACCAGTAAAGAAGATTTTTAATGAAGGGCCCAGCCAGGCAGCCTACAGACTTCTTGTAGCAGCAAATCCCAAAGAAGCAAAGAGGATTAGACATGTATATGGATAAGGGCCAGCTTTCCTAGTGACACTGAACAGGACTGAAGGATTTTTCAGAACACACCGCAGCCCACAAGGCACCTGCTCCTGCAGGCAGGGACCAGCTTGCTGCCAGCACATCCCACTGCTGCTCGAGGCTGGGCGCTTCAGCTCCCTCTGACCCTCTTGGTCCTGGCCCATCCGGCTGGGAAACCGCCTGGGCAGGCCCCATTTGACCAAGCAAACCCAACACTTCCTCTTACACACCCACTATATATCATTCCTCAAACCATAGAGCTGCCCAGGGCAGGCAGGCTGGCAGGGGTATTCCCAAAACTCATGCTCCAGCCCCTTCCTACAACTGCCAGCTGTCCCTTTCCTGCTGCCTTGTGCAGGGTGCCCACAGCTCCAGCAGCCAGGGAGGTGCCTGAATATGTTACTGAGCTATACCGACTGCTTGATCCTAATTAGTGCTCAAGAACAGGGCTGGCAGCTGACTAAGCAGCTCCAGGAGGCTGGGAGGGAATGAGCTTGGTCAAAAGGCTTCAGATAAACCCTAAAGAGAACGTCCTCAGCCCCGTGGAGCTCCCAGGGTCTGCAAGAGCAAAGTCCCACAGCCTGGAGGAATCCCGTCCACATCCACCTCCTCCCAGAGCCCTTCTGCACTGGTGTTCCTGCTGCAAGGAGATCAGCTCCCACTGCCTCATCCTTAGCATTTCTTCCTTGGCATTTCTTCCTGCCCTTCTGTAGCCACTGCAACTCACAATCCAGGATCCAACTGCCTCAGCCACAGCTGAGAGCCCCCTGCACAGCCCTCCCGCACCCTGCAACACACTGGGAATGGGCTGCTTAGAGAGAAACCCCCCTGAACAGCAAGGGCTCCTGCTGCCAGGTCCCAGCTGGTGTGACAGAGCTGGGTCATCCTTCCAGACTGCACCAAACTGCTTCCAGCACTGGATGCTCAGCAGGGAGCAGAGCTGTGACCACACGACCGCCACCCCCAAGCCCTCTGACAGCCCTGCCAGGCTCAGTCAGCTCCTGCTGTGAGCCCTGATCAAGCCTACCCTGCCCTGGTGCAGTGTGGCAGCTGCTGACTCAGCACACGCCCCCAGTGCTGTCACAGGTCCACATATCCCCCAGACAGGCCTAGGTCTCTCTGCACAGCCCAGAGTCTGACACCCTCGGAGCAGCCAACGGTGCTTGTGGCAGTGCCTGGTCCAGCTGGAGAAGGGGCAGAGCTGCAGCACAGGGGCTGCCAAGTCCCGAGCAGGCCAAGCCAGCAGTGATTCCACAGATCCCATGCCGGCTCGGATGCGGCAGTGTGTGGCGACTCACTGCAACTCCCAGGATCTCCCTGGACAGCAGCTAAAGAGACCACCTGCCTAGAGAGCTCAGAAACTTCCTTCTGTGAAAAGAAGGGAAAGACAAAGCATTTTCAGCCCTCTGACCCCCGTTTCTGAAGGGTCCGGGCAGTCCCAGAGCCCTTCCCGTGCACATCTCAGCCCATGACACTGTGACACAGCTAAGGCGACGCGGTTCAGGGGTTCCACCACCCCGACAGCGCCGGGCAGAGGGCGGAGTGGAGTCTCTGTCCCGGGCTCACGGCAGGTGCGGTCCCCCGGGATCAGCCCCGCGACCCGGAGCGCACCTGGGTGCCGCGGCACATCCCGGGACACGCGGTAGTAGCGGTAGAAAAGCTCTTTCCACAGGAATTCGTCGCGGGCCACGGCGCGCCACTGCTGGCAGACGAGCCCCACCGAGAGAACGTCGACGTGATCCAGGTACAGAAAGATCTCGAACAGGACGGTGTCTGGGAGCCGGGGGCAGCCCGCGTCCATCGTGTCATTCTGCCGCCGCGCCTGGAACCGAGCGGGGTGCTGGGGTCAGGCCCGGACCGGGGACCCGCACCCGCCGAGTGCCCGCTGCTCCCTTCGTGCCGTGCCCGGTGGCCCCCGTGGCCGATGTTCCCCCCGTGCTGTGCCCGGTTTCCCCGGCGGCCCCCATGGCCGGTGTTCCCCCCGTGCTGTGCCCGGTGTCCCTCACGGCCGGTGTTCCACCCGTGCTGTGCCCGGTGCCCCCTGTGGCCGGTGTTCCCCCCGTGCCGTGCCGTGCCCGATGTCCGCGCTGTCCCTCCGCACCTCGACGGCTCCGCTNAACATGCCCCACCCACCCCGGGACCCACGTCCGCATCTGTGCCCGGACACCCCCGCCCCGGCACCTCTTCAACCCCTGGCCCTGTCCAGGCCCGCTCATTGGGCTCCAGCCCGGCCCAGCCCAGCGCTGTCCCCGGCGCTGACCCCGGCCCTGACCCCGGCCGGCCGCCACGAGGGCCCCTGGCTCCCGGCCGTGCCCGCCTGGCCCTGCCGCTTCCCGGCAGCGCTGGCCTCGCACACCAGCACATGGCGGCCCTGCGCACCGTCCTGCTCCTCGCGCTGCTCCTTACGGCGCGGGGACAGACGGCGGCGCAGAGACGGCGGCCACCCCCTCCCCGGAGTCCGCTGGAGAAGGTGGCGGCTCAGGAGGGGCTCAGCCTCCACCAGGTGAGGGGTTGGGTAGAGGGGTCTGTGGGCTTCCGCTGACTCCGCACTTGGGTGGGCTGTAGGGAGCCGCGGTGGCTCCTGTTCCATGTCCCCCTGCAGGGCTGACCCCCGGTGTCCCCCCCAGACCCAGCTTTGCGGCCCATCCTCCTGCATCCTCGTCCAGCACTGACTCCCTGTGCCCTTCCCCCCAGGCCCACCCTTGCAGCCCGTCCCGTGTCCCCCTCCAGGGCTGATCCCTACTGTCCTCCCCAGGCTCAGCCTCCCAGCCCAGCCCGAGCCCCTTGGTGCCCCCCGCACACAGCCAGGGCTGCCAGAGCCCAGCTCAGCCTCAGCACTGCCTGCAGAGCTGCCCACAGGGCAGGCACAGGGGCCGGAGCCTCACAGGGACCCCCGTCTTCAGCCATCTGGAGCTGCTGCAGGGCTAGTGCAGCCGCCTTCACTCTGGGGCTTGGGTTGAGCTCGAGCCTCTGCTGGTGGGGCCATGCTGGGGCTGCAGCATAAAGTGATGCCCAGCACACACCCAGTGTGGCACTGGAGTGCCTGCAGTGCTGAGGGCAGTGTGAGCCATGAGCAGGTGCCTTGGACATCTCCTACACACCCCCAGCCTGTCTCCATGTCATGCTCCTTCTGCCCTGCCATCCCACCTACCAGCACCTGAAGGGCATTTGTGCCCTGTGGGCACCCCAAAGGACAGGGTGGGCAGAGGTGCCAAGTGAGGGGAAGGAAGGTGCTCAGGGTGGTTGAGTGGTGGCACCCCAGGCTGGTGGCCCTGTAGATGGTGCCACCCCTGTGCCATGCAGCTCTCAGGGAAGTGGTTCCTGGTCGGCATGGCTTCCCGCTGCAGCTACCTGGCAGAGCACAACCACCAGCTCGAGGCCACGACGATGACAATGACCGTCCTGGATGGGCAGAGTCTGGCCATCAGCACCTTCAGGAAGCTGTGAGTGATGCCGGGCACAGAGGCCACGGGCAGGGACAGGGATGCTGCAGGCGGGTCAGAACAGGACTGGTGCCCTGGGATGGGGACAAGGGATGTTGGGTGGGATGGGAACTTTGAAAGCAGGTCAGAGCAATGCCAGTGCCCTGGCCACAGGCTCCCAAGAGGACAGAACTGCCCCAGAACCAAGTGTGGGTGGGATGCTCTCCAGGGAGTTTCGTAGTAGAAGCCCTGGCCATGATAGGCACCCTGCCACCCGCAGAGCCACTAGCCCAGGCTGGGCTGGGGGTGCCCAGGCTGGTCAGTGTGGGGACAGCAAGGCTGGTGAAACTGAGGCATGTAGTGGCTCCATGGCTGCTCAGCCTGGGACTGGCTCTTGGGACTATCCCAGGGGCAGCGTGTCTGAGGATGGGGACCTTCAGCACATCTGTGAGCACTTTCCCCAGCCTGGTGGGCCCTGAGGTCCTGACCAGGCTCAGTGCCACAGGGAGGTGGCAGGGACTCCTTGGGCTCAGCATATTTTGGGCTCAGCAGATTCTGGGCTCAGCATCTCTCACAATGTCTCCCCGGTGTTCTGGGACATCTTTCCCTGCGGAGAAAATGAAGTCCCAAGGAAACAGACAGCATGTGTGCCCTGGCAGGCAGGGTGGGCAGGGACCTGGGAAGATCCTCCACAGCCTGTGCTGACATCTCCTCCTCCTCTCCCCATGCAGCGACAGGATGTGCTGGGAAATCAGGCAGCACTACCTTCCCACCCAGGCCCCCGGACGCTTCCTGCTAAAGGGTGAGGGAGACTGGTCTGGGATGGCAGAAGGTTGCTGGAGCCCCCCAGTCCTGCTCTCAGCAGGGTTTTGGTACCAATGTCCCTCTTCCCAGTGCCCTCTCAGTATTTTACGTCTTGGGTCCCTAAGTGCTGGATGCCATCCCCGGTGACACCATGGGCTGGTGCCTGTGGGGCTGCCCCACTCTGGCCCTGATTTTTCACCCCTTGTACACCCAGCTTGTGGTGGGATGAAGCCCCTTGATGATGCTGGGGCTAACCAGGACTGTCTGGGACTAAGTGGGCTATCCTCTTGTCCTTCCCAGGCCATAGGAAAAGCAGCAAGGTGGATGTGGTGGTGGGTGAGGCCGACCCCAGCAGCTTCGTCATCCTCTATTACCAGAAGGGCCGCAGCATCTCTGTTAAGCTCTATGGTGGGTTGGGGCTCAAGACCTCATGGCAGGTGAAGGACAGGGGTGGGAAACATGTGCTGGATTCAGGGGATGCCAGCTGAAGCCCTGGAGGACCCAACATGGGAATGGGGATCACTCCCGAGCTGGAGAATTGTCCCCAGATGCTGTGGGGGAGCTGGTAAGGGGGGAACTGGGAACCCACTTCTCTGAGCTGAAAGCCCTCTGGGCCTTGAGCCTTGTGCAGGGACATGGGATGCTTCGGGCCAGGGCCAGGTAGGGCCTGAGGCTACTGTTGGTGTCTCCCCCTGTGCAGGGCGGACCAGCCTGGTCAGTGACACCGTTGTGGACAAGTTCGAGCAGCGCATCAGGGCTGTGGGTCTGAGTGAGGATGTGACCTACTACTTCCCCGCCTACGGTGGGTGACACACGGTCCTCGGGGAGACCCGTGTGGGGTCTGTCCTGATGCTCCAGCCACCCCAGGGACAAAGATGCAAGGATGAGACTATGCCCTGCAATGTCCTGGGGGTGCAGGGGCTGGAGGGTGCCAGGTCCCAGACAAGGTGACCCCCCTGGGCTCTGTCTCTCACAGGGTTTTGTGACTCTGGAGATGAGTTTCACGTCCTCGATGGTGAGTTGGGGATGCCGGGTGATGCGCTGGGTGCCCCCATATGCCAGGCTTGGTCCCACACTGGGCACCAGTGGGGTGTCCTTGTCCTGGCTGTGGGCTGGGCACACTGGGCCAGATCCACACTGCACTCGTGGTCATGTGGTCCTGCCCCAGGAGTGTGGGAGGGCTGGTCTAGCATGGGAGAGGCCATGCTAGACCATTCCCCAGGACAGAGTCTGTGCCCTTGTGTGGCAAACCGTCACTCAGGATAGGCATCAGGTACATCAAATACAAAGCAAACCGCACTCATCCCCTACATGGGTCAGACTGGGCCTGATGGATCTATATAGGTGTTTCCTGGAGTGAGGGCTGGTCTGGGATGAGCTGTCCTGGCACAGGGGCACCCTGGGGTGAGGGCTGGGGTCCCTGAGGACAGCTCCATCACTTGTCATTGGTGCTTGGGGAGGCAGAGGTAGGTCTTCAGCCTTGATGCTAGGCTTGGACAGCCCCCCAGCCCCTCAGCACTTCTCTTCCTTCCAGAAACAAAACTGTAGGTGCAGACGGAGTTGCCAGGGGGTCCCAGAGCTCAGCCCTCACCTCAGCCAGCTGCCTATGGCCACACAGGTCTGAGCCACACTTTCATCAGCTCCCACTGCTGCTCCACAGCTCTGGAGCCAGCCCTAGGGCTCCTCAGCCCCTCCAGCTGTGCTGGCAGCTGCATCTGTCCTTGTCTTGTGGCCCCCAGCTTGTGTCCCCCCTCTGCTCTGTGCCCCACTCTCCTGCAGCAGTCAGCAACACCCCAATAAATGCCTCAGAGAAGAGCTTGTGTACAGGCCAGTCACCTCTGGGTCTGCCCCAGCCAGGCCAGCACTGCCTCCACCATGGGCTGCCAGTGCCTTGGACATGTGCTTCTGGCTGGGGCGTGCCGAGGCAATGCTGGGGGCCCATGTAGCCCCCTTCCATGCAGACCCCCTTCATCTTCTCTGTGAGCCCTCCCCAGCCATGGGATAGCAGGGCAAGAATTGTGGTGGTTCCTGTGACGTGGTGCCTGTGGTGCAGCTGGCCGGGGCAAGGGAGGGCCCGGCATTGAGGGGAACAGCACCGTGCCTGGGGCCATAGGGGGCATGGACTTACCGGCACTCGGGAGAGTACAGCATCCGCCTTTTCCCCCAACAAGCTGAGAGATCCGTCAGGGACCCCAGGGGAGGAAATCTTAGTCCCACAGTCCAGCTTCCCATCCCCAGGGCCTCCAGGGCCGGGAAACACCCTGTTCCCCTGCCCTAGCCCTGCAGAGTGCATTCCCCGAGGGGCTGCTGCCTGCGCTGGACCCCTGCCCGCACAGCCAGCACCTCTGAGAGACCGGCAGGGGACTGAAGAGGCTGCAGGGGCTGCGGGGTCTTGCACCAGGGGAGAGCCCCAGGGTTAATGCTGCAGCCCCTCATCGGACCCCTCCTCTCTGTGTGTGGAGCCTGGCCGAGGCCGTCCTGCCACGCATTGCTGGCGAGCGGTGCCCATTGCCACTGGCTTCAGGAGAGGACAGGGAGCGGCCCGGCAGCAGGCAGCTGGGGGCCGCCGTCCCCACCCCCGCAGCCCCCGGGGCGTGGAGCAGCCATCTGCCCCCAGCACCGGCATTTTGCAATCCTACCGGGAACTGGTAACACATGTTGTTTATCAGGGAATTATGTAAGGGAAGACACGTGATGTGCGCGGAGCCAGCCCCTCTTCCCACCACCCACGTGCGGGGCAGGCGTGTCCAGCCCGGCCGCCCCCCGAGCCTGACAGCCGGGCTGTGGTGGATCCAGCTGACTTTAACTGCGTCCCGAAGTGGCTGCACTGGGCAGGAGGATAAGGGAGCAAAGGGAGAGCCCCGGAGAGCTGGGTTGGTCCCCAAGGATTCCCCACACTCCTCATCCTAGCTCAGCCCATCCGTCGTTGCGCCTAAACCATTTCTGGGTGCAAACACCCGGGTTATGCCCAAGGGTCTGTGTCCAGCTGCTGTGGGACCCAAAGTCCAGATACCTCATCCTGCCCCCAGCCCTACCCTTCCTGCCCCATATTCCCGTTGGTGTCCCCCTATGCCCCCAAGTGCCCCCATACTCCAGAGCTTGCACGAGCTTTGCCACCCAGGTCCTTGGGCTGGCTCCCAGCTTTTCCACCGCCCGGGTATCCATCGGGCACCTCCTCCTGGCTCCTGGGCAGGGAGCTGGGGGTACCTGGCAGCAGGAGGACTCTGTGTTCCTGCCGCAGTGCCAGGTGACAGTGCCACCCCCGGGTGCTCCCTGCCTCTCTGCCCGATGGCGAGAGTTCCCCTGGCACCCTGAAGGTGAGCTCCGGGGGAGCCTGAGCCGCAGCCCAGCGTGTGGGGCCCCAGCCAGGCTCTCGTGATGTCCAGTCCTGCCTGGCTCAGCTTTTGTTTTGTTTTCATAAATCCGCGGGGCCCAGCAGGCACGGGGTGCGTGGGGCAGGGTGGCCTCGCAGAGGGGTGTGGGGAAGGGAATGTGCAGGAGGGGCTGCCAGGGGAAAAACAGCTGTTGTGAAAACATGCTCCTTACGTAAAGCACCTTGGCAGGGCTGCGCCACGGGGCTGGGGCTCTGCCCAGCACGGCCAGCCCTGCCCAAACCCTGCCAGACCCATGAGCGTTGCTGCTGGCACCCAGCATACATCCCCTGCCCTCACCCTGCAGGGGGGTCCCAGATTAAGGAGGGCATCTTAGTGCCCACTAGTGACCCCAAACCAACGGGGAAGGTGTCTCCAGCCCCTCTTGGCAAAGGGTGCAGGGTGATGGGGCAGCTGGGGTGTGAAGTTCTAGGGTCCATCTGGCTGCATGCTGGTCCCCAGGGAGCTGAACATGGGGCTCCCCAGCTGACCAGTGGGATGCACCAGAGCTGCACTGCAGTGAGACACACCCTGAGTGTGCTGGAGACAGCAGAGATGCTTCCTTGGGTGATGCAGGGATTTGAGTCAAGGCAAAGCAGAGGGTCCCGCAGGAGCACATGCAGGTGTCAAGTCCCATGAGTTGGGTTCGGACCTGGCAGGCACTGGACATTTCCTCCATCTCACTGGAGCCCCACTCTAGGTCCGAGGAGGCCACCCTTTGTGGATGGGGCAGTGCTGGCCCCTGTCCGTGGGCTGCTCCCTGCCCTGGCCTGGCAGCACTGGGGGCAGGGCGGCCACTGCGCTGGCTGCTGGCTGTTTTCACTGCAGAGCAGTTTGGCACCCTGGAGCAAATATGTTGTATCAACAAGAGGGAAGCATTTGCAGGATCCCTTGCTTGCCCTTTGGCTTCAGCACTCTGTCCTGCTCCAGCTTGCATAACGGCACGGGGGCAGGCAGGGCTGGCTCCCCAGAGGCCCCTGCAACGCCTGCCCATAAATAGGGGCTCGACAGACTCTCCAGCACTGCAGCACTCTGCCTCCAGCTCTCAGCTCAGCTCGGCTCGGCTTGGCCATGCAGGCGACACTGCTCGGCATCCTGGGGCTGGTCCTGCTCGGGACACTGCACGCCCAGGACAGCATTCCTGTCCAAGCTGACTTCCAGCAGGACAAGGTGACCCAGGCCAACCGGCATCACCTCTGTGGAGGTTTGGGGTGTTTTGGGGGATCCTTGCCCTGAAAATGTGGGGAGGGGGTGGTGCAGGTGGATGGGGGGCCAGGCTCACACTGGTGCACATGCAGGCCCCCCTCCTGGGGACCTCCCAGCACCTGGGTTTGGTGGCTTTGAAAGGGATCCAGCGTCCAGGCTCCAGCCTGTGGGGCAGGACCCTGGGTTAGGCATGGGTCTGAGCTGCTGCTGTGCTGTGGAGTGGGTGTGGATGCACAGGGATCTTACAGGGGAGAGTGAGAAAAGCAATCTCAATCTGACAGCACAGAGATGGGTCATGGGAACTCCTCCCCAACAAAGCACCTTGGCTGACCCCAGCCCAGGGCCACAAAAAACCAAGGGCTGCTGTGCTGGGGTGTCTCCTACACTGTTCTGCCCCTGGGAAGGTGCTGGGGGACACAGCCATCCCAGGGAGGTGATGGGAATGGAGGGAGGCACTTCCTGCAAGGACTGGGGTCTGGGATGTGCTGCAAGGGTGATCCCAACACAGCTGCTCTCCAAGGCTGGCAGTTCCCCTCACAGGCATCATACTGCTGGCTCCATACACTGGACTGGAATGAGCCATGCTGGACCCAGTGTCCTGACCCCTCCTCACACCCCCGGATGGATGGAAATGGCATCTCAGAGCCAGGCACTCCTGTCACACTCCCTGGGCTTGGGGCGAAGAGGAAGGAAACACTCAAGGGCAGTGAAGGGCATGTCATGAAACAGGGTTTTCCTTGTTCCTGGGTTTTGTGGTTGCCAAGAGCAGCTCCCTGTGAAATGAGGACCCTGGGGCACTGTCCTGCTGTGGGGAATGGGCTGCCAGGGGAGAGGGACATGGCCTGGGCTGGGGTTAGTGGGGGCTGAGGGGTGAGACAGGGTCTGTGCCCAGCTGGGACTGAGTGGAAATTGTGTACAGCTCACGGGGAGATGGTACAGCATCGGCCTGGCCTCCAACTCTAACTGGTTCAAGGAGAAGAGGCACCTGATGAAGATGTGCACCACCATCATCTCCACCACCGCAGAGGGGAACCTGGAAGTTACCTCCACCTACCCCAAGTATGGGGCATGGGGAGGGGGTGAGCGGGGAGGGGGCACTGGGGGTGGCCACTGGTGCATCCCCTGTTGCTGTGCTCCCCAGGGGTGACCAGTGCGTGACAAGGAACAGTCTTTACACCAAGACAGAGCAGCCAGGGCGGTTCAGCTATACCAGCCCACGTGAGTGCCCAGCTCCCATGGGGCAGCCCCAGACACGCTCACAGCCCTGCTGTCCCTGCTCCTGCCTTGGGGCTGATTTGGAGCTCAGGGCTGAGCCATGCCCCATGTGCCCACAGGCTGGGGCAGCAAGCACAACATCCATGTGGTGGAGACCAACTATGAAGAGTATGCCTTAGTGGCCACCCAGATCTCCAAGAGCACCGGTTCTTCCACCATGGTGCTGCTCTACAGTATGTCTGCCCCGGGACCCCCATGCTGTCCACACCCCTGGGATGTCTGTCTTTCCTATGGGAGAAGGGCAGGGTTAGGGTCATTTCCCAACCTGGGGTGACCATGGGGGGATGATGGTTGGGTCGAGACCACCTTGCTGGGCTGCCCATGCCCCTGTGCTGGTGGGTACAGGGGGGCTGCCTCTCACCATGCTCTTGGCTGCAGGCCGAACAAAGGAGCTGAGTCCCGAGCGCTTGGAGATGTTCACCCAGTTCTCCAGGGAGCAGGGCCTGACAGACGACGAGATCCTCATCTTGCCCCAGACCGGTGAGGCCGGGAGCACAGGGAGGATATTGGGGAGTAGAGTGTGAGATACCACAGGGGGACTGAGAGGGAGAAGGCGGCCCTCCTGGCCTCTCTCAGCCATGAGATCCCCTTAATCAGGATCCCTCCTATACTGAGGTCCCACAGCCCCCAGAGGAACTGATCTCCCTGTTTCTTCCTCCTGCAGACAAATGCATGGCAGATGCTGCTTAGGTGAGTCCTGCCTTCGCTGGGGCTCAGACTAGCCCTGCGGGAGGGTAAGGGGGTGCTAAAAGCCACTTCACCCCACAGAGCTCCCAGCCCCTCCACAACCCTTCCCTAGGCTGCTCCTCTCCTCACACCTACTGGGGATCCCCCACCCAGCCCTGTGGGATGCCCACCCACCCAGTGTTGGCTTGGCAAGGCCCGTGTCCCCCCCTGTGTGTCACCTGGTCTCCCACAGCTCAGCCATGCTCACTCCCCATCTTTTCCAGGCGGACCCACCAGCTGCTGCCAGCCGGAGCCCCAACATAAGCTGATGACCACCCTGCCCCATCTGACCCCCAGTGCCCTACCAGCACTGCAGCATCCTTCGCTCCCTGGCTTCACAACCCACACCTGTATCCCTGTCTCAATTAAAGCCCATAAAAAAACAGCCCTTGCCTGCTGGATTGTTGTGGGGCAGCCCCAAACAAGGCAATGGGGAGGGGAAAGCATGGCCAGTAAGGTTGGGACTGGGGTTAGAGGTCAGGGCTGCCCCCAGCTCCTGGCTGTGGAGCTGCTGGGCTGAGACCCCATGTGGACTCACAGCCCTGCCCCATGGTGCTGCCTGGCCACTGAACCTTCCCTGTCCCAGAAAAAGGGGTCCCTGAGGCTAGGACCCACTGGGGCATCTGCTCCCCCTCTGCCCCTTGGGCACCCTGGGCACCCTGGGCTCCCCCAGCCTCCCTACCTTGGTTTCCCTGCTGGAGAGCAGGCTGGCAGCATGAGAATAGGGAGATGGGCAAGCAGGGGGTCTCCAGAAGTTTGGGGAAGGATGGACATGAAGCAGAAGGATGTCTGTGAGCTCTGGATGTGGCTCAATCCTGGCTACCTGCTGGCCTCCATCCCATGAACCTGGACCCTCTCCAGCAGAGGGGTCTGAGC
Source organism: Cnemophilus loriae (assembly GCA_013397755.1). Lineage (NCBI taxonomy): Eukaryota > Metazoa > Chordata > Aves > Passeriformes > Corvidae > Cnemophilus > Cnemophilus loriae. Next base: position 157,947 of record VZTF01009723.1, on the reverse strand, counting down.
CTGCTGCCACCAGCCTAAGAAGCTACCACCCCTTCTGAGTGGCTCAGCCTGGGGTGGAACACCAGCACAACCATTCTCTGACACTGAGGATCCTGAGGCAGGATCCGTCCCATCACTGACAGACCCTAGAACCAATGGGAACAGCCAGGAGGGGGCCCCTGGGATGCACCTCATGCTCCTCCCCAGACACAGAGTGGGCACGGGGCAGCACTTGGTCCTGGTGTGCTCTGGGCTGGGTGTCACACAAGGCTGCATTCATCTGGGCAACTGGGGGGACAGGGCCAGAACTGTCACCTAAGCTGGGCACAGGTTATCCTTGCTCTTGTGTAACCTGTTGCGTAAAGCTGGCGTGGGCAGGAGTGCTGCCAGCAGTGGGGGCTATAAAGGTAGGTGCAGCCTGTCCTGCCCACATCCACTCCAGGGCAAGGATGACAGCGGCACTGCCCAGACTGGTGCTGACCCTGCTCTGCCTGCTGCGGGCCCGGGCCCAGGTCCCCATGCAGCCAGACTTGGACACCGAGAAGGTAACTGCACAGGGTGCTGCCTGACATATCCTTCCTGGGCTGGAGGGGCTGGCTGGGGCAGGGGGCTTGTGCTGCACCCCCAGGCACCTGCCAGCCCCATCCCTGAGCCAACTCCAGGGCAGCTTCCAGGAGAGCCTGTGCAAAACTAGGTTAGTCCTGGCTGCTCTGTCCAGTGCCAGCAGTAGCCCCACTGCAAAGACACCAACACGTGGGGCCATGATGTCCCCAAGCATGTGGCACTTCCCCAGGGATCATGGGCCAGATGCTGCACCTGTACTCTTGGCAGGGGGCAGGACAGGGTGTTCTGCATGCAGGAAGGTGGCAGGTCCCTGTGTTTGCCTGGCTGGTCCCTGAAGAGGGTGACAGGTCCCCACAGACAGTGGCAGGTCCACTGCAGGTTGGCAAATTTCTGCAGTGGGCTGCCAGGTCTCCCAGGAAGGGGTGAAGGTCCCCTGGCAGGTCCCCACAGCTTTTCCACATTCCACTGGTGATGTCCTCCTGCAGTTTGCAGGGATGTGGCATGTCACAGCCATCGCTTCCAACTGTTCCATCTTCCTGAAGATGAAGGATGGGATGAAGTCATCTATGGCCATCATCAGCTTCATGCCAGAAGGGGACCTGGCCATGAAGTTGGTCTGGCCCCTGTAAGTGTCCATCCTGCTCGCCGTGTTCCCCGTGGGCCAGGGACTCCCCTCCCCACCACGGCAACTCCCCCAGACCCACTGCCCCAGGTTGCCCTGTCCTGCCTCAGTGCATCCCCCTGGGCAGGCTGGGCTCCCTCCATGCCCACCACCCCACTGCCCTCCCATGTGGCATCCAGACACATTTGTCTTTTTCATGTTCCTTTTCCAGGATGGACCAATGCCAAAAGTTTGAGCTGCTCCTCCAGCAGAGTGGGCAGGCGGGGCACTACATAGGTATGTGTGGGCAGGGGCTTTGGAGCCATGGGTACCCTGAAACAGAGGGTGGGGATCCCCAGCCCCGCATGCCTCGGGAGCAGTGGGAGGTGGGCTTGGTCCCTCTACGTCCACGGCTCAGTGAGAGGTTGTGAGTGGATGGGCACCTGGCTCCTCCACATCGCACAGGGGTTCCCTCCTCATACCCCCCTCAGGCAAATTTGAGGCTTGAGCACTGAGCCATGGGCCCCAGGAGAGCTCAGACTGTACCACGTTGCCCAACTGGTCACCTCTGGGGTCCTTTAGGAGAACAAGAGAAGAGAGATCTGCTTGTGATGGAGACAGACTACAGCCACTACGCTGTCCTGCACGAGGCCCAGGATAGCGAGGCAGAGCCCAGCATGGCACTACAGCTCCTCAGTGCGTGTTGGGAGTGGGGACCTGGCTCCTGGGAAGGGATGGGGACACCAGTGGCGGGCAGGGGCTGGGCTCCCCACCACTACCCAGGGCCACCGCCAGCAGCACCCCATGTCCATCCCCTAGGGAATTAATTTTGGGGTTAACGAAACCTTGCACTAAAGATATCTCCAGCTGGTTGCAGGTTGAACCAGAGCCCCCTGCAGTGTGCCAGCCCAGCTGCAGAAACCCAACCCTGCCAACCACCCCATACCACCCCAAGCGAATAGGTCGCTCATTCCAAGGGGCTTGCGCCCCTTTGCTGCCAGCCTGGGGCAGCTGTGGGTTGTCCTGCATGTTCATGGATTCACCTTAGCCCTTCCCTGGGGTCCAGCTGCTGCCCCGCAGTAGCTGGACCCTCAGTGTGGGGCTGGCTGCTGGGATTCCTTGCACTCACCAGCCCCCACTTTGGGTGTGTGGCTGCAGCAAGGGAGCAGGACGTGAGCCCCCAGCTCCTGCAGAAGTTCATGGAGCTCATCTCCACCATGGGCCTGACCGAGGACATGCTGGCCATCCTGCCCAAGTCAGGTGAGTGGCCCAAGGGCACAGGGTGGCAGCTGCGGTCGCTCTGCACAGAGACTCTGCGCAGGGACTTAGGGTGCTGCCAATGGCACACTCACCCCTCTCTTTGCTTTCCAACAGATCAATGCACCAGGGACATCAGGTGAGTGTGGCCAGGGGAAGCTTCCAGCATGGCCTGGGCTGAGCAAGGACTTGCAGGCCCTGGAGGATCCCCCACCTGCCTCGGGGCTCTGTCACCTTGTTTTTGCCCTGCTCTGGCCAGTTGTCTGCCTGTCCTGCCTCTGCAGCTGAAGGGCCATGTGTCCTCCAGACCTAGTGGACGATGGGCTCTGCTCCCCACTCCGTGGTGCTCCTTCCCATCCTCCAGGTTCTGCCAGACCCCCTGCTCCACACCAGGATCACCTTCAACCTCCTAAATAAATAGATGCAGAAGGTGCCCCAGAGCTTGGTGCTTTGTTGGCAGGAGCAGGCATGCTGCCAGGGTCCTCAGGCACCCTGAGCCCAACAGTCCTGGAGCTGACCCTTCCAGTCAACCCCCCATGGATGTTAGGGGGCTCCCTTGATGTGATGTTTGCTGTGCCCAGCATGGGGAGGATGGGGAGTAGAGGATGGGGAAGGTGCAGGAGAGCAGCTGCCAGGGCAGGGAAGAATGTAGCCAGGGTGAACAGGGGCTGGCACAGCCCAGCTGGGTGGTCAGTAGCTCTGGGCAGGCAGGGTTAAGCAGTCAGGCTGCCCAGTGCTGCCTGCAAGGACACCCCCAGGAAATCCCATTCCCTGCTCAGTCCTCTCCCGGGCCACCCAGCTGGGAGTGGGGCGGCACCAGGGCTGCCTATGGCAGGAGTGGGACTCCCATGCCTGTCTGCCACCCTCCTTGGTCCCCCATCTGACCAAAGGCCATGCTGCCATGAGCCCCAAGGGCAATTTTCATCCCCCTCTACCTCCTGCAGAGCAAAGGCAGCCTCTGGTCCCCACACTGCCTCCCTGCCCCGGAGTCCTTTGGTGCCCAGACAAGCATTGGGCTGTGACCCCTGGAGCCTGGCAGAGCCAGGCCACAGGGACATCACACTCTGGGAAGGAGGGACACACTCCCACAGCGACATGAGCCCCTTCTTCTGCCCGCCCTGCTCAGGTTGCAGCCCGCTCGGCAGACCCTGCGTGCCCCAGCGCAAGTGGGGAGGCTGGCGCAGGCACCGCGGGTCAGGCTGTGCCAGCGAAGGGCTGGATTTGGGCAGGATCCCAGCAGCTGCCCCGGGGCACGTTTCAGCCCGCCCAGAAGAACCGGTCACCGAGGGCCTTGGTGAGCTGGGTCAACGGGGCTGCCCCGGGGCCTGTGCCGGGAAGAACCTCCCGCTCCTCCTGGCAGCCCTCCGGCAGCCGTTGGAAAACAACCGTTCGCTTTGTTCTTTCACAAGCAACTGAAAGAACCGGGGAAATCCCAAATTTCAGCAGTGGTGCAACAGTTCCTGTAACCTCGTTTTGGGGCTGGCAGGCACAAACCCCCTCTGCCTCAGGGGTTTGTTCACCCTGGGCTGACTCCTGCCCTTCGAAGCCACCCCCTTGCCCAAGCCAACCCCAAGAGCATTCCCGTGGGGCTCGGCACGGCTCCAGCGGTGGGGGAGCACAGAGCTATAAATCCGACAGCCCCGGCACCACTCTCCATCCCAGTGGTGAAGCCAGAGGAGCTGAAGCGAGATGAGGACCATGGGGCTGAGCCTGGGGCTGGTCCTACTATGCTTGCTGCGTGTGCAGGCTGGGGACCTGGGAGCTGTGGAGCTGGACGAGAGCCAGGTGACGGGACGAGACGGGACGGGACGGGACGGGAAGGGAAGGGAAGGGAAGGGTGTGGTCTCTGGTCACCAGCAGAGTGGGGAGGACTGTAGAGGTGTTTTGGTACTGGGGACAGCTGGGGTCACTACAGCCACCATTGCCTTCCTGTCACACCTAGGTGAGGACAGTCACTCAGCTCCTGCACAGGTGTCCTTGAGGGAATTTTGTTGCCTGGATAGGATGTGGGTGTTCCATGGACTGAGGATGTCCTGGCTTGGTCCCTGAGGAGGGGACACTCTTGACTGCTCCTCTGGACTAACAGCCTGCTCTCACTGCCAGATTGCAGGGACATGGTACATCACGGCTATGGCCTCTGACTCCGAGACCTACCTCCAAAATAAGGACCAACTGAAGATGGCAATGGCCAACATTGAGGTCGTGGGGGATGGTGACCTGAAGGTCTCCTTTGCAATTCCCACGTAAGTCCCACATGCTTTTCTCCACAGGCTTCACTACCAACCTCCTCCCTGGACCTTCACTGGTGGGTCTCCACCTCAGTGCACTCACCAAAGACCTGGGCAGGGGTTGAGACAGGACGACCAGGGGCTTGGGACAGCTGTGAGCAGCCCCTCTTTTGGGCAGTCTCAGGGCAACACCAGCTGGGACCAGTGCCACCACAGAGGGTGGGATGGGACCCTACGATTACAACTTTCCCAGCAGAACCAGCCTCATCCCAGAAGCTCAGAGCATGAGCGAGGGCATGGATAATCCCCAGCTGCCAGCACTATCCCCTGCTAGCCCAGGTACCCATTGTTCCAAGGGTGGTATCTGTCCTCTCCTGCCCTGGCCACACCATCCCATCTCTGAACAGCAGGTCCCACATCTGGGATAGTGACCTTGGAACAGGGGAGGGGAAAGGGGGTCACTTCACCTCAGCTGGAGCACCCTTGACTGTTTTGCAGCCCTGGGAGATGTATGAAGTTTGAGTCGACCTACAAGCCAACAGGCAACCCGGGTGAATACTACAGCTCTGGTGAGTGGGGGTGCCTGGCTCTTGGGCGGGGTGGAGGCATGTCCCATCATCCCTCGCTGAAGCAGCTGGCTGTTCCTGGGGACGTGGCCCTCAGGACTGCCTGTCCCTCCTGTGTCCTGGGTGGGACATCCCTCTGTGTCCAGGTGCCAGCTGCAGCCTAGGGCTGGCAGCACAGCAGCATGGCAGAACCCCCCAATCCCTCCCTCTGGGATAAACACGTTCAGACCCAGCTTAAACCCTGGGGAAAAGCAGGTTCATTCTGCAAAGAGGCTATGGGTGGATGTTCCCAGGGGATGGAGCAGGAGTGGTTTTCCACCATTCCCAGCCCACGGATCAGTCTGACACTGGCCAACAGCCTGCACTGACCATCCACAGCCCTTTCTGCCCTCACCTCCCCATCTCTTTGCTCTGCTGTGGTCTGTGGGCTCCCCCAGGCTTTCAGAGGAGCCTTAGCAAGAGAGAAAACCAGAATGGGGAGACACCAAGGAAAGACGGGCTTGATGGGCTCCATGCTCTTACAGCCCCTTTGCAGCGTGGGGGTTTCCAGGAGGAGGTAATTAATTTTTCTCCACATCATTTTGCAGACAGGGGCAATAAGACGGTGCGGCTGGTGGATACCGATGGCAGTTCCTATATGGTTGTCTTTGCCACGAGAGAGAAGGACGGGAAGACCTTGCACATGCTGAGACTTTACAGTGCGTAGCCAGCAGTGGTGAACTGCTCAGAGGGGTTGGGTGCTTCTGAGGGTCCTGCAAGGCCAGGAGCCAGGGGACAGGGGCTGTCCCTCTTCACTCCTGCCCTGGGTGAGGTGCAGGAGCGGGACAGGAGCTACCATATGTTCCCTGTGTGGCAGGGAAGGGGCAGTGGTTTGGGGTGGCAGGGGAGGCTGGGGCTCAGGTTCCTGCACTGTGCTGCAAGTTCATGGCCTTGGGTAAGTTGCTTGGTAAAATGGAGTGGAGACTGGGGGTCCTGCTGCAAAGGGGGACCAGAATCAGTGGGGACAGGAACCAAGAGAGGAGTCACTGTGCTGGCGTCAGGACCTCTGGCTCATCTTGTACCCTGGGTGGGGTGTCTCATGTGCCTGGCCACCACTGCTCTCCAGGACCTCCACCAGTGCCTCCAGCCTTCTCCCAGGGGCTGCCATCCATCCCGCACTCAGCTGGACACACTCACCAGCTTCCCAAGAGGTGCAGGGTCAGGCACAGCCTGGAGCTAACTCATGTCTTTGTCTTTAGGTAGAACCCAGAGGGTGAGACCCAAAATCAAATTGCTGTTCAGGAGACTTGCCAAGCTGAACGGCTTCACCGACAAGACGATCTGGATGTTACCCAGGCAGGGTGAGCACTGCCCAGGGCCAATACAGGGACACGCAGGCAGGGACCAGCTCAGCCCATCAGTGCCACCACTTTGTGGTCTGAGCTGGCAGGAGGGAGTGCTGGCAGCCAGAGGTGCTCTGGCTGTGCACACTGAGCAAGGAGAAACCCACAAGTTCCTTCTGAGTAGTCTATTTTGGGTGCTAAATGAGACTATTCAGACCACAGTGCCAGACTCAGGCTTTCTCTTTACTTCCACAGAGGAATGCAGACTTGGTGAACTGTAGGTGAGTTGCTGCAGTGCGACATGGTGTTTGCAATGTCCTCTCTTGGAAATTGTCCCTCTTGGTGCCCCAGCAAGGGCCACCAGGAACTCTTTGAATTCGTCTGGGGTTGAGCTGTTTGAACTTTTGCTGGAGCTTGCACACAGGTAGGACCATTCCCTTGGATGCTGCTCTACACTGGGGACGCCCAGGTAGCAGTACCCAAGGACTCCCAAGGAGCAGTGCCCAGAGACTCCCAGTGGGAAGTGCCTGGCACTGAACATGGGCACATGAGCTGAAACCACCAGAGAAATGGCTGCGCAGCCCTTTGAGCAGTGAAGGCCAGGGCACCAGCTCTGGCCAAAGTGACCCTGGGCTTGTGGACTGGCAAAGCTGGCCAGAATGGGTTGGTGTCTCACCATGCAAAAAGTATTTGCTGTTTGCCCCCCTGACCTGTGCTTTCCCACCACACAGCTGTAGGGGTTACTAGAAATCCATTGCTGGAGATGCCTCACCCTACAAATCTGAGGAGAACTGGAGAAGAATGCACTGATCCCAATGGACAGTCCAACTGGTCTCCTTGCCTCACCCAGCCCCTACCTCTCCCATCTGTTTTCTAGGAAGTGTGGACTGGCTCGTGGATGCTCCTGCCAAGCAATGCAAGACCCATGCCCTGAAGCTCCAGGCTGCTGCTCCACCATCTCTCTTCCAGGCTCTGTGGTCAAGACTCTGACACAGACCCTGCTCCTCCAGCACACAGTCCCTGCTTTTTGCCAAATAAACAGAAACCCTCCCCAGATCTTGGTGTAGCTGTCTGGGGAGAACCTGGGGTGCTGGGTCCTGTGGTCCCTCCTGTTGTCCTCCTGGGGGCTGTGGATGCTGAACAGCCAGGAGTGATCCCAGCTGAGCTTGCTCAAGTGAGGGCAGTTTCAGAGCCACAAGATTTTCCCTCCTGGGTGCCTCCCAGAGGGGCAGGACCATGCCAGGCAGAGGTGAGGCAAAGGGTGCAGTGAGGCTGGGAATCCTATGGGCAAGAGGAGATGTGTGGAAAAAGGCCACAGACAGTGAGGTTGGAGTTTGGAGGGCTGCACCCACCTGCACTATCCACCACCTTTCCTCTTGCCCTGCAGTGGCTGCAGCTCTCTGCTCGCTGGGAGCCCCAGGAGCTCATCCAACAGCTCAGGCTGAGCCAAGGCAGGACAAGATTCAGATTTGGGACCTCTCTTCCCCACTGCAAGCTGTTGTGGAACATGGTTGTCTGAATCCTCTGGAGCCAAACCTGGAGAGCTGCCTGTGGTTTCTGCCCCTGGGCACCACACAGAGAAAACGCCCGCTGGAGCTGGGGTCCTAGAGCACACAAGCTGACAGTTCAGCATTTTCTGGGTGTGAGTTCCATCCATGCAGAGCAGGCAGTGGGTCCCCATGCAGCCCTCCATAACCCCTCAGCCCTTCCATCAAACTTGTATCTATTTCTGCTGCTCATCCAACGCTCCCTTATCCCCCTCAGCAAATCTGGCCAGATGTCATCATATATCTGATAAGAAGGGACTTTTCTTCCCTGAATGTTCCTAAGGGCTTCCTGGGTTTAGGCACCTACTCAGCAATGGTGGCATCCTGCAGCAAGGAGCTTCACCCGCCTTTGCTCTCCCTTTTGTTTGTCATGCTGGTTCCATCTTCAGCTGCTCAGCCAGCTGCCATAGGAACACACCAGGGCTGGTGGGGACCAGGCTGGTGCAGTGGGGATTGTCCCAGACACCAGGGTCCCAAACACTGATGGAGAGAGCAGAGGGGTGTTGAGGCAAAAGAACTGCTGGGACAGCTTTTGATGGCTGAGGAGCAGTTTGAGAACGGCAGCTGATGGCTGCTGGTGATGCAGGATCATCTCCTCTATTCATGCTCCTTATGCTGTTCCAGATCTTAAATCTTTGGCAAGCCTCCTTGTCATCCCAGCTTCCCCTTTCACCCTTCTCTCTCCCTCCCCTGTTCAGGCCATGTCCCTGCTGGGGCTGCATGGCCAGACCTGGACCTTCACTTCCCTGAAAAGGTGGGGGTACAACTGAGATTTACATGGAGCCTTGTCCTATGCTCTGATCTTCTCCTAATGTCTCCTCATGCTGCCCCCTCTGGAACCCGCTGCCCATGGATGAGATGTTTTACCAGATACCTGTCAGTCAGCACAGTGACCTCCCTGGGTGTCTTTCTTCCCTTTCTCTCTCCTTCAGCCACTCTTTACTGTGCGGGTGACCAAGCACTGAGACAGGCTGCCCAGAGACGCTGTGGAGTCATGTCTGGAGGAAGTCAAAACATGTCTGGACACAATCCTGAGTGATTGCTCTGGGAGACTCTGCTTAAGAAGGGAGGTTGGACTGGATGACCTTCCAGCCTGAACCATTCTGTGATTTATCTTAGTGAGATCTTCCTCCCTAGCCTATGCCAGCTTGTCGCCTGCGAGCTTTGATAAAGACTCTTGCCAGCTGACCACCATCCATGTCCAACATCCATGTCTTGTTGACTCCTCCAGAGAGGTGTATTCTGAGGTGTGATTTTCCTGCGCAAAAGTTGGATTCAGTCTGCCCTGTGTCATAGTTTGCTGAGACATCAACCAAATCTGGCATTTATTGCAGCTTTTGTGAGTATCTCCCACACTGTGAGGAGACTTACTCATCTGTTGTCCCTCTGACCACCTCTGCAGAGCCTGGCACATTCTCTTCTTCTCATCGTCTGGTGAAAACTAGAAGGCACCAAAGGGAGTGTAAGTGGCAGATGGGATGCTGCAGTGATGTTTGAGTTTCATGACTTATTTTGTCTGGAAATGTCATCTCCTCCGTCTTATTACTCACTTGCCCTTCTCCATTGGTAGGACAGAGCTTTTGAAGTGTTTGCAGAGGAGATTGTCCATTCTGGGGATCCACCAAAGTTCCTTCTTGGCCAAGGTGGATGCAGGGTTTCTTCACTTTTCTATCAGCTTATTTTCTTTGAATTTAACCAGCTGCTATCAAATATTTTCTAGTGTTAAATTCCTGCTGCTGGGGCCCTTGAATAAAGTGCAGATGTCATTTCTCAGAGCAGAGGAGCAAGGCACCAAATTCTGGTGTCTTCGTTGTTTGTCTTACATTGTTGCCTTCAGGTTCCTTCAGTAAGTTAAAGAATATTTATGCTATTTCTAATCTGATTCTTTAAATTGATGCAATTGCACTGGGATCCATTTAGGCTTCCCAATGTTGTTTAGGGTTTGTATTTGCTAATATCAGCTTAAGCGCTCAGAGGGAAGCTAAGCTGGTCTTTTCAGACAATCTCTGTGCCATATGTGATAGTTAATCCTCTTGACTTTTCATTTTTTCTCTTTTTAAAAATAAAATGTGACTGTATGGGATCATCTCAGGTTGTAAGAGTAGCACCAGCTGGCACAAGGACGACGCTTTAATTTCAGCCTCTGAGCCAGGTCTCACTTGCTGCTTGGGACCTGTGGGCTCTTGGCCATCCCAAAATAACCTGAGCACATGGATGCCCAACCAACTTGCCTAGAGCAGTCATGTGTTAGAGGCTCCTGGATGTCCCTTTGCATGTGACGGGTGCAGCACTAGTCACCAGCTGGTGGTGTGGTCACCACAGCAGGAGTCACTCAGACAACATGCAGACATCAGGACCAGGCTTGTCCATCTGCCTTGGATGGTGCAGAGTGAGACCACAGGGTTCCCCAAGTGCCACTGGAGTCTCGTGGGTGTGAGCCCAGAACAGCCTTTCCTCTTTCAATACGCATCCAGGGGTATATTGAAATCACACCAGTGTCCCAAACCACTGAAGCTGCCAGACACACCTGTCGTGAAGAGAGGTGCAGGAGAGAAGTAGCAGCCCCGTGCTGGAGTCTCTGCCCTGGTCTGTTCCCTGTCCCTCTTCCACAGCCAGCAGTCAGGGCTGTGCTTGCTGTCTCTCTTCTGGCCTGGCAGCCAGAGGAGCACCTGACTGAGGAGCACTCCATGCTAGCACAGGGTGTCTGGCTGTAGTGGAGTGATCCTGGCTGGACCCCAGGCACCCACCAAAGCCTCTCTATCTCTCCCCTCTGCAGCTGGACAGAGGAGAGAAAATATCACAAAGGATTCATGAGTTAAGGACTGGGAGAGATCACTCACCAAATACCGTCACAGGCAAAACAGGCTCTAATTAGAGATATTGAATTTATTACTAACAAAATCAGAGCAGGATAATGAAAAGTAAAATAAAACCTTAAAAACACCTTCCCCCCCACCTCTTGCTCCTTACCAGCTCTACCTCCTTCCCCGCAGTGGTGCAGGGAGACAGGAATGAGATGCTGCTCAGGGACAGAAGTCATTCCCTGCTCCAGTATAGGGTCCCTCCCATGGGGAATAATTCTCCATGAACTTCTCCAATGTGAGTCCAGCTCACAAGCAACAGTCCTTCCCAAACTGCCACAATCTGAGTCACTTTCCATGGGGTCAGTCCTTCAAGGACAGGCTGCTCCAGCGTGGGTCTCCCACAGGGTCACAGCACCTACCACCAAACTTGCTCCAGCATGGGCTTCTCCCTCCACAGGTTTGCAGGTGCCTGCCAGAATCCTGCTCCACTATGGGCTTCCCACGGGATCACAGCCTCCTCTCAGGCATCTCCCTGCTCCAGCATAGGCTCCTCCAGGGCCTGCAGGTGGATCTCTGCACTCTTGTGCCGTCCTTGGGCTGAAGGGGCACCATGGTCTTCACCACAGGCTCAGGGGAATCTCAGCTCCGGCATCTGGAGCAGCTCCTTCCCCTCCTTCTCCACTGACCTTGGTGTCTGCAGAGCTTTCCTCTCACATATTCTCATCCTGCTCTTAACTGGCCACAATTACAACTGCACAAGAACCCTTTTTTCCCCTTCTTAAATATGTAATCTCAGAGGCATTACCATCACTCCTAATTGGCCTAGCCTTGGACAGTGGCTGTCTTTGGAGCCAACAGAGACTGGCTCTGCCGGACATGGAGGAAGCTTCTGGCAGCTTCTCACAGATGCCACTCCTATAGCCCCTCCGCTACCAAAGCCTGGCCATGCCAACCAATACACTGGTGCATATCTCAAAGTCCACAGCCTCGGAAGTCACCTGCTGGCAGCACGGGAGGAGCCCTGCCCCTGCTACAAACCTGGCACTGCTCATCTGCAGACGCGTCCCTCATTCCCCTGTGCCACAGGGTGGGTCTTGGCGGTGTTCCTGGGATGTGGCTCTCCATGCACAGCAAGGCTGTGGAGCTGGCCTGTGCTTCACTTGAGCCTACCTCAAGCTCACTTGACTCATTAAATTTGATTTCAAATCAAATGCAATTTAATTAGCAGAAAGGCCAACAGCCCCTGCCAATGACTGGCTGATCATTCCCTAATGACTATCAGATCAGCAGATGTAATTGCAAAGCCCTACAGTTATCGGAAAATGAAATGAAGATGCCACTTGCATCCCATTAACACAGCACCTCTGACATTTTCTCCTGCCCTGGCTCATGGGCTGGGGAGTTTTGCTGGTGGAGGGGACACACGGTCTGCTGGGCCTCATCCCTCTGCACCCTCCAACTTCCAGTAAGGCAACTGGTGTCAGAGAACCAAACCTGGTTTTCTGGTAGCCCAGACTGTGGTGCTGTCCTCGGGATACCAGCTCTTTGGTATGCCCTTGGTCATGGAGAGGTTGCAGGGTACAGGGAGGGAGCTGGGGGTGGGTGCCCTCCTCAGGAGTCTTGTGCTGGGTCTGTCTGTGTGATACCTTCCCAGTGGGCCAGCCATGTAGTTTTCCATCTCTGCGTCATTAAATCAACTCAAAGGCTCTGTGAACATGGAATTGTAGTTAGAACAGGTTTATTTTAGGTAAAAGGAAAAGTTTTCAGTGATGACAAATGGATTTAGGAACCCAAACACCTCCTGTATTTGCCCCATGAAGTGAGCACTTTGGGCCCCAAATCTTCTGGGAAGGCACCTTGTGAGATCCCAGAGTTCCCCAAGTGCCACTGGCCATGGAATCTGGTGGTTATGAGCTCAGAAGAGCCTTTCCCCTTTCAGTATACACCCAGGAGTATATAGAAACCACATCTGTGTCCCAAACCCTGTCCAAATCCTGGTGCATTAGATCTAAGGAGCTGATTCCTGGGTCAAAGTAATTTTTGGCACTGGGTTTCGGCTGCTAGCTCTTGCAGGCTTGCCCCTCCAGGGTGGCCCACAGCAGCATGCTCAAGCAAAGGGCTCTCCTCCCTGGTGCTGCAGCCATCTCCTGGCTGGGATTCACTTCTCCAGGCTGGCCATGTTGCACCATGTCTTCTCCAATGGACTCTCCCCTCTTCAGGCATCCTGACAGCCCAGCTCAGCTTCCTCCTCAAGTGGGTTCCCTGTGCAGCACCCAGAAAGGTCTCACTAATATAACACAGCACCAATATTTTCCCACACAGACTGGAACTGTTTGTCCCCATGTCCTGTTGGGCATCCTGTGCCATACCGGTGGCTCAAGATTCCCCTGTGCTGACCAGACCACTGGCTCTCCAGTCAAGCATCCTGCAGGCAGGCAGACTGCTTTGCAGTCCCAGAGCTCTTGTGCCCGGCAAGTTTTCTTTCTTTCTTTCTTTCCCCTGAAGCCTTGCAAATGTCTGGGGTCAGATTCCTCTTCTCCCTCATCACAAAAACATTTTGCACCCTCACTGCTGGAGACACAACATTTATTCTTCCTGAATCCAGGTGCAGCCAAATTTCCCTCCCTCAGCAAATCTCTGAAGACTCTCCTCCCTCCCTGATGCTGCTGTCCCAAGTGCTCTCATGTTGCCACTGGCCATAAATTGTCATTGTCCTCTTGGAACACTGTGAGCAGGAGACCTCCAGGGCACTGTATTGAGGACACAGCAGGACTGTCTGTCCCCAGCTACCTGGCTGAAGGGCGAAAACTTATCCCATGTAACTGTGCAAGCCATTCTCACAGTCTCCCTTGCATGCCTTCATCTTCCAGCACAGGCTCTTTTCTTTCCTTGCAGAGATTCCACTCTTTCCAGAGTCCCTCCTTGGTGTCTATATGTTGCTTGTTTGCTAGGGGAGAAGCTCCTTCCTTGTGCTTAGAAGGGATTTTTTTGTGCCTTTTCTTTCTCTTTTCCGTTTGCATGTTCAACTTCCCAAACCTGCCCAGCTGCAGGAACCAGCTCGCCTCACTTCTCCTGATTTGTGCTTGTTCTCAGCAACAGCCACCAATCTGCCCCTATTGATCTTCCCATTTACGCCAAATGGCATTGACTCATGCCTGCTGGAGCTGAACTTATTTTCCCAAATAGCTCTTCTAAAAACAACCAAAAGGAACAGGTACAGCAAAAACACCCCATCAGCTCACTTTATGCTGGTTATGTTGTCTTCATATTCAAGGATAACTAGAGTGACCATTGCAGACAGGTGACTGTAGCACCTCCACTCCTCCAAAGAGCTATTCTTCCTGAAGGGATTCCTCTCCCAGGGATTTGTCCTCACCCCAAGCTGGCTGGGGGATCTGTGATGAGCTCCCAATACCACCCAGGCAGACATTCCTTTCCTTCCTTACGAAGGCAGTTTAGGTCCAGGAAGATCTTTTGGTGGTGTCTTTCAATGTCTTGTGCTGGCCTCTCTCCTCATCTCACACTTCTACCCCTCCTCCTGAGTCCTCCATCGCCTCTGCCCAGCTCACACCAGCTGGTTCTGTGACTCTGGGAACATCTGCTCCCATGGGCAACTCCATGCACCAGTCTGAGTTTCTCTACACCAGCGTTGCACAAGGCTACCATTGCTTGTGATCTTTCCCATGAGCCAGATGTGAAGACACCAGCCCTTACTGCTCTCCCAGCTGCTCTTATCCCTCAGGTTCTTTCCTTCCCTCTGTGGCTGCACACTTGTTTACCAGCTCCTCCTCCTCATCACAGCCCAAACCAGCATGTAGAGTACATGCCTCTCCTTCAATCTCCATTCTCTTCCTGGTTCAGAGCCTGGCATCACATCCCTGAAGGCTTCTCCCATCTCACTGGCATGCCTCCTTGCACTGAGGAGTGTATCCATGAATGCCATGGCATCTATGCTCAGGCACCCCAGCCTTGGGCTGGCTGCTTACACACCCCCACCCAACTGCTGGGCACCAGAAAAAACCCACAGCCCCCCAGACCCTCTGCATTGTAGAGCACATCCCCAGCATGGCAGGATTGCCCTGTTCCCTCTTGGAGGGCCCTTGCAATGTTGTTTGAGGGTGCTCAATCCTCTCAGCCTGGCACCCACCTTCTCTTCGCTCCTGGCAGATGTTCCCACCCTTCTCTCTTGAAGGACCTGATGACAACTCTGTCAGCACCAGTAGGTGAAGTACAGAGTTGCGTGAATCACTGATCATCTCCTGGCCTGCTCCTCCTGCAAATTCAGTGGTCTTAGTTTCACACTCAAAATCTTCTGTATCTCGTCTTCATTTATCCTTAGGCTCCAGTTTCTCGTTAGACCCAGAGTCTTTCCTGCAGGCTGGTGTCTCTGCTTTCCCTTGCCACTCTCAAGCCTAATGGAACTACAGTCACCTTTGGATGCCATTCTGGTCCTCCAGACTCTCAGAGGTACCTGCCTTATGTTGTTTTCTCAGTGTGAGCATGAGGCTGACATCCCCAGTGCGGTATGGGTTAAAGATTTTTATTTTTTTTTTTTTAATGTCTGCTTCCACAATCTGTGATGGAGAGGGCAAGCAGGACACCTTTCTGTATCTTCACTAAAGGTGTAAACACAATTTGTTCCCATGAAAGGCAGCAGCTGTTCAGGTAGGGTCTGACCTGTCATGTTTTGTGGGATCTTTAGGCCAATCTCCACTTGCAAGCCAGGAAACCTGGAAGGAGGAGTTACTGCGTCTGTTCCCTGATTTTCTCCAGCTACTGCATCTGCTCTTGTTTAACAGTGCCTGGGACCATCAGGAGGGCCCTGTGCATGTCCACAGTACAGTCCTGCCATGTCCTCAGATATCAGAGATTTCACTGAGGGTGCAGCTGAGCGATCTGAGAGACACCGAGTGACCCCCACCCTTCTGGCAGCAGGGACAGGCCCCTCAGTGACCCGACACAGGGGAAGCGCCTGGGGGTGCTGGTCAGGCAGTGCTGGTGCTGGCAGCTTCTCACTCCCCCTCACCAGCACATCCAGACCTCTTACTGCCTGGGGGGACCCGGGGGCTGGGTCCCTAATTCGCAATATCCTCTCCCTCTGTGACTGAAAGCCCCCCACTGCTGGCTCAGACTCACAGTGTCAGCTCCAGAGAACCCAGCTCTGCAGGTACAGCCCTCGATGGGTGAGGTGGGTCTCATCCCATCCCTAAAGCCAGATACCAGTGTGGAGCACTTATCCTCTCAGAGCTCCTCATCCTCTTAGAGGGGTGGCCAGAAGATGGCATGTAGCATCCTCTGGAATAGACTAGGAGGGGGTTCTTTAACACTGCTAATTGTTTGGCCACAGGAGTTCTCCCAATAAGCAATTCTGGGAACTCTTTCCATGAGAAATAAATACTGCCCAGATGAATAAACTGTGCTGGCTGTCCACACATTGCCTTGGCGTGCCGATGCCCTTGGTAAGCCTTTTTCCTTTAATCATTTATCTACATGAGGACTATGTCAGGCTCCCTGGAAAGAGCTTTTATTCCCAAGCAGAGCCCTTTCTGAGGTGAAACACTGCAAAGCACAGCAGTAATGCTCAGCTGTTTGCACTCCTGGTAAGTGCTGGATAATCTTGTCTGGGCTCGACTTGCAGATACTGCAGAGCCAGATGTCTTTCCCTTAACGCAATAAAATATATATAAGTAGGAAAACCATTGTCAGTGGACTGATCTTTGTAGTTTCTGGAGCCGAAGTTAATCCTGGACACAGGAAGCTGCTTCCACATGTGAAATGGCGATGAGGCAAGAGTGCAGGTGGAGACCAGATGGATCTGGTTCATAACATGCCTTCAGGAAGGGTTCAAGACTCCCAGCACATGGAGCCAAGAAGATGGTACCTGGTAGTTGTGAATAAAGGGGTGGGAATGGATGTTTTGCTCAGTGTGTGCAGGGAGGTCCAGCCACAGCTACAGTGAAATGTGTCCTCCCTGGACCTCAGCCCAGTGCTGGGTTGGGATTACTTTATAAGCAAAACTCTATTATAATCATGCTGAGGAAAAATTACGGAAACTAGTGTCCTGTGATTGATGGAGCCAAGATTTCCCAGTGGGAACCCAACATGCTTTATCCCACTCAGGTTAGGCTGCACTACATCCTCCCAGAAGACGTGGACAATGCAGGGCTAGGTGAGGAATCCAGATTTTAGGACACCTACAAAATCAACAGCTCCTTTGGAAATAAAATGGGAATTTCCCATCCCTTTTTACCCACGATTCCCAGGGCAGGGGTGAGCCAGAGCAATCTGCCACCCCTTTGCTCTCCTACTGCTGGGGAAACCTGAGTGTTCATGGCCGCTCCTGCGAAGCATAAGTGCTTTTGTATTGGGCTGGGAAGGCACCTCTGGAGCTTATGGGCAGAGAGGGAGGATAGAGAATCCTTGTGGCAGGGAAGAGCTGGGTACCATGAGTCCCAGCTGTGTCTGTGCTTAGCCTTCATCAACTCAAGACACTGATAGATGAGACCACACCACAATATAGACCGATGGAGCTTGCTGAAAGGACCAGCAGTGTCACCAGGGATAAAAGACTCATGAATTCCTGTTATGAGAGTTCAGGGGAGACCCTGCTTCCTTCCAGAGCTGCCGGGGTACATGCAGCTCCAGGGGTACACAGGACAACTCATCAGGGTGCAGTAGGAAAGTATATTCGGTACAAATATACTTTGGTATTATATATTTGGTGCAAATATATTCAAATATATACAAATTAATGAATAAAATAATATTTTTAATTAGTGTTTATTAAATATTTATCTTGTTCTTTTAAAATATCTATTCATGTGTATGTTTTACAGTCTACAGGTATATAACCTATGAATAAAGGGAGACATCCCTGCCAGAGGGCTGGAAGTGCCTGCGGTTGGGGTAGAGGCACAGGTGGTTTCCCAAGCTTTCATCCAGCAGGATCTTGCAAGCCCCAAGGGTGCTGACCATGGCTTTAGTGGGTCCCTCTCTGGCTGTCCCAGAAGATCAGGTCCCACCTTGCTGCCAGTCCTGCTTGTCCCTGATGGATCAGTGCTGGAGGATCCAACTCAGCCCCACTGTGACCGGGGCTCCCGTGGCCCCCTCCATCTCCCCACCCACCACTTGCTCCCAGATAAAGAAATAGTGCCCCTGCCCCACGGCTGAGTGTGATGCTGGGGAGTGCTGAGGTCCCCACAGAGGTGCTGTTTCCAGTAAATGATTTTTATCTCAACCCACCTTTTTGTGCCTGCAGTCCTCAACTCCATTCCCAGAGCAGGAAGGAGGCGGTGGGAGGGAGGGAGTGAGCAGCATCTTATTTGGGCAAGGGGCACTAAATTGGGGAGTGCCATTCCTAACCCTTGACAGCAGCTTTTTCTTGGGGAAGTAAAATCCCAGACAGGGACTTCCTTTTTTTACAAGTCCCTTTCATAGGAGCAAAGAGCCAAGGAAATTAAGGAATAAAGAAAATTTAAGAGGTAACTATTCTGCTGGGGACAGATGACATGGCTGGCCCCATGCCATGCTGTCACCCACCTCTGCCTGGCACCTTCCTGCTCAGCCATGGTGGCAGGGGGAGCCACGGGCAGGTGGCAATTCCTTCCAGAGCCAAGCCTGGTGTCCCTGTCATGCCACACCATGGCAGCTCGCTCTCAGCATTCCTTGGACAAGCTCGGAGCAGGCTGACAGCCTGCCAGGGCACCACTGATGCTCTAACAGGGCTCCCGCTGTGAGCATGTTGGCTGGGGCTGAGCCCAGCCACGCAGCACGGCACAGCCATGGGAATCCCTATGCTGAGAATCAGGCAGCATATGCTGGCCAGCAGGATCCCAGACAGCGGGTCTCATCCAGCATCACGTCATTGTGTTTGTGCCAAGGCCTCAGGTCTGTGCCCAGAGCATGGGGCCAGAGACTGGATGCCGGAATTTTGCAGAGGCGAAAAGCTCGGGCAGCCCATGGGAGCTCTGCAGCACATAGGGACAACCTGGCATCCCTGCTGGCCATGGCTGTTGGCATGACTGGGGTGTCCATGTTTCATCTCTGGGGCTTGTGGCTGTGGAGGCATATCTCCACCAAGCACCCACTGTCCTGCAGCCAGATGGGACATTTGTACTCTGAAGGGGACACAGGGGTTGGAAAGCAAAACCAAGAGATGTGAGACTAATCCAGGATATGGACAGAGGTTTTGCAAGGGAGTGACCCAGGGACATGGCTCTGACTGGGAAGGGAGGAGGTGGTTTGGCAGTGCATGGCTCTATCCAAAGCCAATGGCTGCAGATGAGGTTTGACAAACTCAGCACTCACAGCCAGGTGCCACAGCTGCAGAGTAGGCAGGGATGAGACACCACCAGCCATCAGCCTGAACATTACCCCAGCAGCCACACGACCCACAGGTGAGATTCCCCAGCTCCTATTTCCCAGCCTATGCCATTCATGTAGGACTGGGGGAATAACCAGATCCCAACATAAGATTACAGACTGCATTGGGTTGGAAAGAATCTTTCAAGGTCATATAGTCCAACCGCCCTGCCACGGGCAGAGACACCTGCCACTAGACCAAGTTGCTCAGAGCCCTGTGCAACCTGGCTTTGAACGTTTCCAGGAATGGGGAAGCCACAGCTTCTCTGGTCANTGTGTCCTGTCACTCCAGGCCCTTGTCCAAAGTCCCTCTCCGGCTCTCTGGAGCCCCCTTAGGCACTGGAAGGGGCTCTGAGGTGCAGCGCTCAGAGCACCGCCGTGTGGGTGATGCCAGAACAGTCCCGCCGCGGGGCTGCGGGCGGGGCGGGCCTTGGAGGCNTCCGTGTCCGTGGACGATGGTGGCGGCCCGGGGCGCTGCCGCCCGCCGCGGAGCGCTGCTGCTGCTGCTCGCCGCCCTCGGATCCTTCCGTCTGCGCCTCGCCCGTGCCGGTGAGTACCTCTTCGTTCCCACCACTCCCGTGTCCATGTCCTCTCCCTTCTCCCGCGGATGCTCGTATCCCCTCCCACGACGAACGCTGGTGCGGTTGCCCCCTCTTCTCCCCCATCATCTGCATCCCCACGAGGGATCAGCATCCGTGGGTGTTCGTGTTCTTCTTGGGTGGAAGCAAGGTAGGAGGTGCCCCAGCCACAGAGCCCCACGGGGGTTTCTCACACCCCGCAGCTCTCCCCGGGGACGGGCAGCGCCGCCCCGTCACTCTCCTTCCCGCTGCTGCAGGCAGGGGCCTGGCAGCGGGTGGCAGCGCCGCGAGGCTGGTCCCCAGCAGCTGTTTCGGGGGGCTTGGAGGGACCCACGGACGTGGATCCTGGAGTGGGGAAGGAGCACATAGTCATGGGAGCGGCCCTCATGAAGCACCTTTATGGGCAGGAAAAAAATTAAAACATAAAAAAACACCTAAACAAAGAAAAAAATAAAGGTGTTGCAGTGACCGAGCCATCCCGGGGAGCCGCCGGGGGCTGCGCTGGAGGGAGCCCTGTTTGCCCACCTGTCTCATTGCCCCGGGAGCGGCCGCAGCATCGCCCCGCAGGGCTACACCGGTGACGGTGACATTTCTGCTCTCCACCAGGGCAGAAGGAATGGGTGGCCTTCGCGCCCTCCCGAGCAGCACCGCCCTAAGCTGCCCTGCTGTCTGCTGAGGGGTTGTTTCGGGGCATTCAGGTTTCATCTGTTTGAGTTTCGGGGTCTGGGTTAGGGCATTTCCCCTCCTGGGGGGTTTCGCACTGGGCATGCTCCCTGTCCCCTTGCTCTGTGCCCACTGCTGAGGTGCGCGGGGCTGTGATGAGCACAAACAACGCCCCAAAAACCCCAGCCAGCCCCAGGCCCCGTTGCTGCCTGCAGGGAAGCCTGTGGCTGCCCACCGCTGCCCGCCCCGGGGAGGTGCCGTGTCCCTGCCTAGGTACGGCCTGTCTCGGGCAGGTGCTTTCCGCCTCGCTGGCGCAGGAGCCGGAAAGGGCCTCCTGGCTCCCAGCATTGTTTGCGGATCCGATATTGTTTCCCTGCTCTGGCTCCCGTCAGGGCAGACGCCGGGCAGGCGGACGCTGGGCAGGCAGCCTGCTGTCACCCGAGGCCCGGGTGGCCTCGCCATGCTCCCTCCTGCTCTGAGGGAGGGCGGGAAGCTGCAGTAATTTTTAAATCTCCCAGTGGATCAAAACGTCTGTGTGTTTCCATGTCAGAGGGTTGGAGGCAGAGGTGGGGATGCTCTTGTGCTCCCTCTCTTCCCACGAGCCAAGGCTGGGGTGACCCAGCCAGAGGTACTTCTGACACAGACTGAGATGGAAGGAAGGAGATCTGGGCAGCTCAGATGATCCACCAGTGATCCAGCATAATCTCCGCTGCTCCTGAATTCAAGGGGTTGGTATGGGATCATCTGGCCGGGCAGTGCTGGTGGCTTGAGGGGCTGCTGGGGTGGCTGCGCCTGGGTGCTGTCAAGAGGGGGGTGGTGGCAGTTTCCCCTTCCCCTCCCTTCCCAGCCCTAGGAGGATGCTGGAGGTGAGGTGAGCATGAGGGGCCTGGCACTGCATCAGCAGCCTGTTCCAGTGTTGGGATATTGCACGCTCTTGGCGCATGTGGGGTTGGATTTTTGGCTCAACCTCTGTCCTCCGAGAGAAGCTGGGGACGGTGTCTTTGTGCTGTTCCCAACAGCAGCATCCCATTGCCAGGAGGTCGAGGTTGTGTGGCATGTGGCAGTGGGGAGCTCCAGGTAGGTTTCTCCTGGGGATGGCTGAAGAAATATCCCTGGGATGCTGGGCAGGGAAAGGAATCGCTGTCCCAACCCCACCACCTTCTTCCCTGAGTGCAGTGGGGCACAGAAAGCATTGGCTGTTTCTTCTCACTTTATGATTGCCTTTCCTGGGCAGATGGGGCCAAGCTTGGCTTTCTCTGGGGATGGCTGTGAGGTGGAGGTGGCAGGCCCAGGTGCAGCTTCTGCTCTGTGGTGTGCTGGTGAAGTTGGCTCCTGGCAAGAGAGCCAGGGAGAAGGTCCTGCACCACCATACCTGTGTCCTCCTGCCTCTGCAGCTCCATCAAAGCTTCTTCAGATGGGGGTTGGCATCTCCTTCTCCTCCTACTCCTCACTTTCCTTGGCTGGCACTGCGACCCAGAGCCCCTGCAGCAGATGCCATCTCCCGGGATGCAGCTGCATGTGGCGCAGTAACGTCCTCATCTTGCCGTGAGCCTGATCCAAGCTGGAGGAAGGGCAGCAGTGCTTTGGAGGTGTTGCAGGGTGGTTTACGTTTGCTTGCTGCTCCTCAGCTGGGCTTTTTTCTCCTACATGTCTCTATTCATCACACTAGACTTTGGGCAAAGCCCCTGCCTTGCTTTGTTTTCTGGCTTCATTTGCTGGAACATGACTGAGAGCCATATTTCTCCCTGCTTCCTGAGTAACTAGGTTGCCAAATTTCATCTATTATTATCATTGTTATTATTGTAAACAAAAAAAAAATGTTTTCCAAATGGGATGACAGGCTAAAACTCCATTTTTTAATAATCCTGAACCCCACTGACACAGCCATCACTTCACATCCCAAACATCTGGAGAGGCTGCTGAGCAAAACCTGAGTTGTTATTTCCAATCCAAGTGACCCATTTGGCCACATTTGACCTGCTGGCTCCACACTGCTGCTCCTCCTCGTGCCACTCTGCAGGGACGTGGGTGGGAGCACAGATGCTGGTGTTGATACTGGCTGCCCTTGCTCTGCAGTGGTGCAGGGACTGCTCAAAGTTCCCAGGTGGGCATGGCTAGGCAGGAGCCATCCCCTGGGAAGTTCCCAGACTCAGCCTGTGGTGGGGTTGTCCATCTATTGGCTTTTCCTCCTTGCCCGCTTGTCTATCGCTGCACTGGAGACAGAGTTGGGGCACAGTGGGCGTAGTGGCCCCAGGGACCCCCATGCTGACCCCTGAAGCTGTGGCAGCTCCAAGCCCCTCTTGGGAGCAAGACAGCAGGGCTGGTGCTGCGCCCGTAGTGCTTGCAGGGGCCTGGCTGCCCTGCCGAGCTCCCCAGGGCTCTGCCCAGTGGGTGAGCAGGGAGTGGTCTCTCAGCAATACCCTGGGGGTGCCGGTGCGGGGAGAGCTGGAGCTCAGCGTGGGGAGACTGGGATTCCAGAGCCAGGGGCCTGCTGCTTGCACTTTGCAGGGTCAGGTCCTTTGGATCTGCAATTTCCTGGCAGATCTGGAGACCGATCCCCCACTGCAGGGACCCCTCAGTCCCTGGGGTGCCCGGGTCTTCCCACTGCGCAGGGGAAGGTGTATCGATGTTTGCCTGAAACGTCTCTTCTGGGCCATGGGGGTATTAAGGGAGGTAATCGGCTTAGCCCTGCCGGGTGCTTCCGGGGGGGCACGGCATCAGGGGGTGACAGTGGTCAGGGCACTGGGGACAGGGAGGTTGGTGGTGGATGCTGGAGACTAGAGGGGTGATGGGGGGTATCAGGGGTGACAGTGTGGCAGGGGAGGCGCAATGGAAGAGATCACGGGATGGACAGTGTGCAGGGGGCAGGAGAGGTGTGGCGATGCTGAGGACAGGAGGAGTGATAGCACAGTGGGGACTCCGGGAATGAGAAAGTTAGTGGGGGCTGCTGCGGACAAGAGCGTCGATGTGGTGATGGGCCTGTTGTGGACAGGATAGGTGATTTGGTGCCTAGGGACAAGAGGGGTGATTGGATGGCCTCTCCCCAGGTGCCAGGTGCTGGGTCCCTGGGCACAGGGTACAGGAGCTGCCATCAGTCCCATCCCTGCATTAAATCCATAAACACAGTGCCCTGGTGCTTGGTCCCCACCAGAAGCTCTGGGTCTGGTCCATGAGGGAGGTAGTGGCTCCCCTTGGGCTGGCTGCCCCCAAAACCCCAGGGCCTGGCCGCAACACCACTGCCAGCGCTGAGGTATCTCTCTCCTGTGCCTGGGCATAACCCAGCACTGCTGCTGCTCCAAATGGCAGCTGCAGGCCTGTAATTAGCCACTTCATGAGCTAACGAGAATTGCAACGGGAAGAAATTGGCCATTAAGTGCCTGGAGTGAGCTTTGAATTGGAGGAAGGAAACACAGCCAGAGCAGGTCCTGGTCCCTGCCTTATCCTGCCCTGGAGCACCGCGGGCTGCGACTACCCATGTTAACCCATGCACACTGTGGCACATGCTGGGTTACTTCCTGCATGGGTGGAGGATGGCAAAGCCTATGAGAGGTATTTGCTGTTTGAGTGGGAACCCATCACTCTAGGTAGGTGACATGAGAGGTGACATGTCAGCTGAGTGCTGGCAGGGACCCTGACTCATCGTGACCCAGAGGTTCCCTGGGCTCCTGGCCCCTATTCTGTTCCTATAGAAAGGGGGCTGTGGTGGAGGTGGAGGCAGGAGGTGTGGAAGGTACCAATCTCCAGTGCATCCACAGCACCCACGGCTGCTGTTCGGGCTTGGCTGGGGGTCAGCAGGGGAGTGCTCCTGGGGAGCCTGCAGCTCTCTTGTGGGTGAGGAGCTGCTCTGCCTCAGGGAGTTCGTCATCTCGCACCTGTCAGAGAGAGAGAGAGGGCGACCCGGTGAGCTGCTGTAATGTGACCCATCCTGCAGCCATCATTTCTGGCTTCCTGGCTAGGAAGGAGAGCATTTCCCTGAGCTGGCTCTTCCTATGCAGCATATACCCCAAAATCTCTGGGTCCAGCTCTTTTGGCACCATCTGCAGCCCTTTTTCAAGAGCCCTGGGATGCTGCCTGCACCAGCACCCCTAAGATGCAGCTGTGCATCCCATGGACCCCCAGTTTCTGTGTTGATGGGGCCTCTCAGTTTCTGGACTCTGCCCCATGGGACACAATGGCTCTGCAGGTCTTTATCACTGGTGGTGTCTGAGTCAGCGTGGGTGTAGCCATGGATGCAGCCCCAGCAGGGTGGGTGCTGCAGCCGCTGCGTGTCCACCTGCCTCTGCTCTTGCATGTGCACTGGCACAGGGGGTGCCCACCCAGAGTCCCCTTGCCAGCCCTTGTTCCAAAGGCTGTTCTTCTAATGGCTGTTCCAACAGCCGTAAAGGTTGGCCTCTATTGCTCCAGCACCCGTGGGTGAGGAGCTATGTCCCCAGGCACCTGTTTCAGGGTGATGGGCTGGTGGGAGCACCAGGGCTGGTGCCAGGCAATGACTAGACAAAGGGAGCTGGACAGACAGACAGACTCCCCACCTTGAACAATGCCACCTCTGAGCTGCCCAAGTCATCAGCAAAATTATGCTGATGCCTCTTTCCTAAAGGCTGTGGAATGTCTCTGGTAGTGGTGTGGGATGGCTTTGGCTTTGCTAAAGAGCATCTTGGCCCTGATGGGCTCAGTGGTGCTGCTGCTCCAGGCAGGTATTTCCAGCCCAGTAGTGGGAGTGCGTGGGAGCCTGTGGCTGCTTTCACATTACGGAGCTGTGGTGGCCCCTGGCCTGGCAGCTCCTTGGGTGCTGAGCTATGGGGTGGGCTGCCCTCTCCCACCTCCCTGCCGTCACACAGGGAGAGCTCACCTAGGGCTGTGGCTCTGCTGCGGCTCACTGGGATGGTGTGTACCCATGGGGTGCTCTCCTGCTGGTGGATCAGTGCCCAGGAATGCCTGGAGGAGAGAGCTGGACCCCACGCCTTCCCTCCAGAATGCTCAGTGCTTCAGGTGGGTCTGTGGTGCTGGGGCTGCCCATCCCCTGCAATGTCAGCACAGCAAGGATCCAGCACAGTGCTGTGCTGCTCATTGGGATGTTCCAGAGCACCTCAGGGGTGCGAGGAGGGGCCCCTCACTGGTGCTTGCTCTGCACCATAGCCCTGACCACCAGCTGCTACACTTGTGACGTGCTGCAAAACCTGCCCAATAAAAAGGGAATTAAAGAACCCAACTCCGGCCCCAGCAGGCTCAGGTCATGTACAAAGCTCATTGGTATTTACTTGAGCAAAACCTGATAAACAAGACTTAAGGTAAGTCTACTACTGATAAACAAGGCTGTGGTTTGGGCTGCAAAGAACAGCCAGATGTATTGGGATGAGGTGGCATCAGTGGCAGCCTGGGGTCCCCAGTATGGGTGGGTGTGCATGCAGCGAAGGGAAGCCAGTGGCAGGTTTGGGCGGGCAGGCCTGGGGAAATGGCATGTGGCACCTGGTTTGCCTTTTGTTTTTTTTATTATTTCTTCTCTTCCTGAATATCTGAAGCTGCTTGTGGCTGGAGACCCCCTGGCACAGCGGGGGCACAGGGGGGATGCAGTGGTGCACATCCTGGATGTGGCAGCCTCTGCAGGGCTGGAGCTGGGGCTGTCAGCATCCAGGGTTGTTGAGGCTGGGATACCAGGGGGGTCTCACTGGCTTGATGCCCTCCTCACCAGCCACAGGCAAGGCAAGCCATCTCCTCTTCTACCCCCTGTCTCTGCTCAGTCTCTGCTGAGGTCTGGATCTGTGGTTTGCTGGAGCTGTTTCCACCCATCCTGGTGCTATCTCCTGTTCCCACAGCCCTGCCAATCCAGCTGTTTCATTTGCACAGCAGGCAGGCTGCCAGGGCATGGAACAGGGATTTTTCTGGCCTAGTTAAGGGCTTTGAGTAGTGATGACACAAAATTCCACTCCCTCAGGCTGGTGGAGATTGCCTGGTTCTGCCCCAGCCTGGAATCACAGGAGCAATTTGGGATTTTGTGGTGCTTGTAGATGTGGTCTCCTCTAGACCAGGGACAGGCTCTGGGGGAACACTGGCGATTAGGAGGTGACGTGTTCGGGGATGTCCGAGGGCTTGGCATCTCCCCATCTCTGCGGAAGCCTGGCTCAGCTCCTCCTGGCCCTCCCTTTCCCCCTTGGCATTGAACATGGAGCAGGACAAGGCTCTGGAAGCCCATTACGATGGCCTCAGGGCTGCAGCATGGGTGCCCACCACACTGTCTGCGCTGCCTGTAGCCCAGGGCTCTGGGCTGGTGGCCCCAAAGCAGCAGCAGCAGCAGCAGCAGCAGCAGCAGCAGTGTGAGGGTGGGGATGGGGGTGGAAGGTGGGAGTGGGGGGAGTGCTGATGAGGCCTTTTTCCATCGTTCCTGGGTGTGGCCGTGTCTGGTGGGACTGTCCCATCAGTGGGACTGTCTCGGTGGGAGCAGGGTGCAGTGAGGTGTTTGCTGTGCAGGCAGGGGGAACGCTCCCAGGGGTTCCCTATAGGTGTTCCCTGTCCCCAGCCTGTGGCACGAGGCTGCTGGCACTGTTTCTTGGCCGTGACAGAAACTGTGCTGGAGATCATCTCTGCCAGCTGGGCCAGACCTCAGCACCCACCAGCCGAAGCAGGGAGCCAGGACACAAGCCCCGGTGGCCTCAGCAGTGGGAGCTGGTGGCATGTGGCATCTTCCTGATCAAATCGGCTGAAGCTCAAAGAAGCACTTCCAGCTGCTCCCCCACTGGTGGACTAGCACGCATCGGTACTGCTGCAGGACATGGGGCCAGACTGGTGGCCGTGGCTGTGCCACGTGCTCTATCCCCAGCAGTGACGTGATGTGACCAGCATCCCCCAACTCCTGGTTTGCGGGGTCAGCACTGCAGAGAGCCCTGCTCCGCTGTCTGTGCCTGGGAGGGGGCTTGGCTGCTGCACTTTCAGGGGCAGGAGCACAGCGGTGACGTGAGCAGCTGCTGGCAGTGGCAGGGCTTGCACAGGACTGCCCGAGCAGTGGTGCCAGGAGTGGGAATTGCTCCGGGGGTTCAGCCTGGTCCCCCTCCACCTGCTTCCTAGTGCAAGAGACAGCAGGGCAGGGGGATGCAGCTGGGTCAGGAAGCCCATCAGGTCTCAGCCACCAGCAGGGTGTCTATCCTGCAGTCACTCTATGTGTCACTCGTGGCTGGTGTGTCACCTCTGGTTGGTGTGTGTCACCTGTGGCTGGTGTGTATAGCATCCAGCCTGGCATTGTTACTGCAGCTGCTGGCAGTCATGCTGTGACTGCCTCTGACTCACTTCAGGAACCGCATCCCTGGGCATAGGGCAGTGCAGGTGAGGTGCTGGGGTACCTCAGCAACCACTGCTCCTGCCTGCTGCTGGACAGCAGCACTTCTCCTACCCAGGGAGTGGGAGTCCCACCTGTGGACAGGGGAAAGCGAGACCTTGGGAGCTGGGGTCTGGTGGGGGCATCATGCCAGCCTGCCTGCCTGATGCCTGCCCACCAGCCTGCCTAGAGCCTGCTCCAGAGCGCTCCTTCAGAGCCAGGGGCGCTTTGCAGAGCTGGGAGGAAGCCACAACCAGTGCCAGCTGGCAGAGGAAGTACTGGGAGAGCAGGCAGGCTGCAGGCAGGGCCCACAGCAGTTCCCACATTACCTGGCTGGAGGAGGAGGAGGATGAGGAAGAGGAGGAGAAGGAGTAACCTT
The DNA here is from genome assembly GCA_013397755.1 of Cnemophilus loriae. Classification (NCBI taxonomy): domain Eukaryota; kingdom Metazoa; phylum Chordata; class Aves; order Passeriformes; family Corvidae; genus Cnemophilus; species Cnemophilus loriae. The sequence goes on along the minus strand of VZTF01009723.1, from coordinate 129,792 downwards.
GGAGTGGAGCTGGCAGAGACCACACCACTACAGGTCCTGCGGGGGCTGCCGCTGCTGCTGGGACTGTCATGCCCTTGCTGTGGTCTTCCCTCAGCCTCAGCCAGCATGCAGGGCCCGACGTGGGAGTGAGACCTGCACCCTGTTCCTCAGACACCCCGATATCCCTCCATGTTCAGTGCCCATGTCCCACCAGGGGCCGTGTCCTGCTGCCATAGAGGGGCCAGACCCGGTGGTCCTGGGCAGGCTGCTCTGTGCTCACGTGGCTGTGCGGCCAGTGCTCAGTGGGCTCAGCCCAGGCCCAGTGGGCTCTGCCAGCTCACACTGTTGGCACTGGGGCTGGCAGCTGAGAGGGAGGCTGGGTGTTGGCGTTGCCAGGACCTTAAACATTCACACCATTGCTCAGTACTAATTAATTATCCTCTTTCGTTCACCTTTATCTCTCTATCTGCAGCAGTGACTCAGCGGGGGCAGTCCCTGCCTCCCTGGCCACACAGATATCCTCCTCGGGTTTATTTTTGTTTCTTTTTCACCTGTATGTTTTGGCATGAGTGTGGAAGAGCTGCTCCACCCAGTCTGTGACAGCCAGTGGCTCCGTGCCCTGCCTGGGCACCCCGTGTCACAAGCACTCTCCTGGCCCTGAGTACCACCCTGGGTGCCTGGCATGGCTCTTCCCAGGGTGAGTCCTTGGTGGTGGAGCTTTGTGCTCAGCTTTCCCCCGTGGATAACACAGACAAAGGCCTTGCAGCTCACATGCCCATGTTTCCTTCTGGGCACTGGTCTGCTCCTGCTTACATATGTCCCCAGCTGATGGCCACCTGCTGTCTGTCTGTGCCAGCTGCTGAGTGTCCCATGCACCCACTGGCCTTGGGCTCAGCTCCTGTCTGGGGTCTTGCCTGCAGGGAGCCACTCGGCTCCTCCAGCACCAGCAGCTCAGCCCAGGCCTGAGCTCAGTTTAAGGGGTTACCCCAGTTGTGCTGTTCTGGGCTCCCTGGCCAGCTGCACAGGAGTTGAGCACCGTGACAGGGCAATGACAGCAGTTGGAGCATCCCCCTCCTCCGAACACCTCGGCACATCTGGACAGCAGCATCCTGGTTGTGCCGTGTCTGGTGCTGGCTGCACATTCCATATCATTCATTGCTCGCTCCTCTGGTCTGTACTGTCCTGCTGGTGGGGCCATGCAGGGTTAGGGTCCCCACAAGACCCCAGCCGGACCCCAGCTTGGGTCCCTCTGCCCATCCCACTTGTGGCCAGGCCATGCTGGGCTGCACTGGTGCCAAGCAGGGGTCATGGTTGGGGTGGGGGGATCCCAAACTCCCCCAGATTCAACAGCAGCCCTGCAGGTGCAGAGGCAAGACTGGGAGCTGCAGCAGGCATGCTGGCACTGGTAACAGGTGGGTGGCATGGTGGTGACGTGGCCACAGCTGGGTGGAATCGGGACCCATGTGCTGTGCCAGCCCCAGTACCTGCCTTGGGGTGAGTGTTCAGGAGGAGGGACCCACGGCCAGAGTGTTGGGGAACCCACCACCTGCCTGCTCAAGCACTGGACAGGTGGCACCAGCCCCCAGGAATGTGCGAGTGTGCAAGGGTGGGGCAGCATTGGGGCAGTGTAGTTTGACAGACCCACAGGGTAGCAGCAGTCAGGGTTGGAGATGCCCGTGTGGCGCCTGGGTGCTGGCACACAGAGTGCTTGGTCCCCATCACCTAGCATGGCACTGAGGTGCCCACTCCCACCAGCACAGGACTCTCACTGCTGGGCTTTGAGGTGGGCTCAGAGAGTGGCAAAGCCCCTGTGGGCCCCCTCAGCCCACAGGGTGCCCATACAGCGATGCCAGCTCACCAGTCACTGGATGGTGACACGTGGGGAGCTCTGAATTGCAGCCAGCGACAGCTGGGCAAGCACAGCTCATTCCTCAAACAGAGATAACAGCTTTCGCTGGGATCCATCCTGGGCTTTATTTACCCAGTTGCTGGACTCTGGCTCGAGGCTCTGCCCTGACGCTCTGCCCCCATCACTCCTCACAAGGTGGCTCCGAGGGTCTTGTCAATGTCTGGCGCTGTGGGGTGATCCACACTGGGGTGGCTTCCTCCGCCAGTGATCAGCTTTTGGCAGCACCTGTTTTGGGGGGAAATGTTTCCATGAGCCTGTGGCACAGACAGGGGCCCCTACAGGTGTGTTCCCCAGTGCCGTGTGGGGCTGTGACATGTCCCTAGCCTGAGGCTGCACAGTGCCACAACCTCCTCCTGTTGAAGCCAGGAGCCAAGTCCAGTTTCTGTGCTTAGACATCTGATTATTTGCCCATTAAGCACTAATTGCCCCTCAGCCACATGGCCGAGCCCCACACCATCCCCGGAGAGCAAATGGCCCATCCTGCAAAAAACCCAGCTCCCATGGGCACGGTGGGCTCTTCCTCGCACCCCGAGCGCACCCCCTGCAGGCTGCTGTGCCTGGCGTGGGGGTCAGCTAGCATTAAAATTGCAGTTGCTGCACCCTTGCCAGTGCCAGCCGAGGCGGGGAAGGTGATGAGTCCCTCGTGGGGTGCAGTGGGGAGTTGCCTGGGCACAGGCTGGGGGTTCTTAGTAGCAGCTGCACCCTCCAGGGAGCAGTTTGGTGGTGAAATATGGCCATGCAAAGGCAGGGGGTTGCATATCCCACTTGTGTGGCTTTGGGGTGACATCTTTCCTGTGCCCTTGCTGGGGGAGCAGAACTGTCATGATTCATGTCCTGGCGGTTCCATCCTGTTTAGGACTCTCCACTGTGTACAGGGTGCTGCCCCCCTCACCCCTGGTGTGCTGCAGGGCTGGGGATGCTCACGACAGCTCCCACAGTTGTGGTGCCCCTTGCTGTGGAGTGCACCGAGGCTGTCCCCGGTGTTGCCATCCCCAGGCACAGGCATAGGGATGGGCAGGTGGCCGGTGCATTGCTGGTGCCGGTGTGGGCGGCAAGGACGGGCAGGGACTGCTCGGGGTGCGTGGGCCGGTGCTGGAAGCCGGCTCCTGCCGTGACTCATTGCCAAGCTGGGGGCGGCCAGCCTGGCCCTGCTCCCAGTGCAGCCCCACAGGCCTGCTCTCTGCCCGCTGCTGCCTTCGGGAACGCTTCAGGCATGACCATGCACGGCAAGGTGAGGGGCAGAGTAGGGCAGCTGTGTGCCACACCCCCATCCAGCTGTGCAATCCCATCCGTCTGTGGCCCCATCCAGCTCTTCCTCCCACGCAGTTGTGCCCAGCCTGAGTGCTGGGTGCACTGAGGGGCACCTGGTTCCACACTGCCACCAGCTTGTGAGGGAGAGACACTTGTGCTGCAGCAGGACCAGCAGTGTCACCATCACCCCAGGTTGTCCCCACAGCCCCCCGCTGCAGGTGGCACCTGAGTGCTGGCCCTTTGTGTCACAGTTCCTGTCTCCAGCTCTGCACATGGTTTGCCACCATCACGTGGTCCAGGACTCAGCTTTGTATAGGACACGGGGACCTTGTGTTCCCCAGGGGGGGTCCTGCTGGCCTGAGACCACCTGGGGTGAAGACCCAGCCATGATGGCACTGCCATGGCACAATGGGTTGGTGAGGCTGGATCCTGGGGGACTCATGCCTGTACTCAGGGATTGGAGACTCCCTCAGGCTGACTTGGGCATGAGATGCCCCATGAAACTGCGAACGAGATTTGGGGTAAAGTGCAGTGCTAGGGAGGGCTGGCTCCCACTGCTTCCTCCAGGGAATGCCGAAGGGATGGGAGCCTAAGTGCTGGTACCAGCACTGTCACACCCCACTGAGGCTTTGGGGGGGTTGGTTTGGGACTTCTGGTTTGACAGTCACCACACAAGCATTGGTCTGTGCTGGTTGGATTTCATCTCCCCATGCAGGGCAGACAGGAGCAGGAGATCCTGGTCACTGCCAGCTCTGCAGGGCTCAGAGTGTCCTGCAGCATTCCCACAGGTTGTCCCACGGCATGGTGGCACCCTGGGGCTAGGGACCCTTGGGGAGGATGGGCACTGCATGCTCGTCACTGCAGGCAGCAAACTGCCTTGTGCAGGTCGTGGAGTCACAGACTATCTTGAGTTGGAAGGGACCCGTGAAGATCATCGAGTCCAACTCCTTGGTCATTAAGCTCATGGTTAATTGCAGCCGGTAATGGCTTTGTGGAAGCAAAGCAAGGCTGAGGGGTGGCTGTGGTGAAGCCCATCGATAGCCAGGAGCTGCAGCAGGAGCAGCCATGGGCAGCCCGGGGCAGCTGGGTCTGACTCCAAGAGGCCATGAGCAGACCTGGGGGCGTGTTGGGCCTCTCTCCTCTTCCTGAACTGTTTTGTCCTGTCCCCACAGCAGCGTCTTGTCCCCGGAGCCTGGACTGTGCCCTGCAGCGCCGAGAGTTCTGCCCGCCAGGGTCAGGTGCCTGCGGGCCCTGCCTGCCCCCCTTCCAGGAGGACAACCACGGGCGCTGTGTCCAGAAGCAGCTCTCACCCAGTGGTAGGTGCACCCACTCTCCACCCCTCTGCCTGCACACCTACCTTGCAGCTCTGGGAGGTTCTGTGCCTCAGGGCAGCCCCCCACACTAGCAGTACCCCAATCCTCTTCCTTCTCTCCATGACAGCAGTATCTCTGTGGGGTGGCTGCTCTTCTCCCTCTCACTCCACTCACCTCAGCTGGGGGGGTGGTTATGGGCTGGCAACCCCATCCTGCTCTCCTCCTCTGGTGACTGCATGTGGCCCTGTAAGCACCATGGGGAGCCCAAGACCTCCAAGGACAGGAGTGGGACAGGCAGCTTCTGGGGCTCTCCAGGGTCTGCCTGGCTGTTCCAGGGTTCAGGCTTTGCAGGAGCAGGGGAGCAGCTTTCAGCACACAGAGCAGTGACTTACACTGATTCTGTGGCTGACTGAAACAGGTGTCCATGGCCTCACCCATCCCAGGGCTGAGCTGGTGTCAGTGTTTGGGATTTCAGTGCCTGATTCCCTTTGGTTTGAGATATTGGGCTGTGGTTCAGGACTGCTGTTTCCTCCTTGGGTGATGCCCAGCATCCATGGTGGGAGGGCTGGAGTCCGCTGTGACAGGTAGGACCACTCCCTGGCTGCACACCAGGGCACCGAGGGCTGCACTAGGTGTTATCCCTGACTCTGTTCCCGAGGGATTTGAGGAGCTGTGGCAGCCCAGGTGCAGCAGCCCATGGTCACCCATCCCACTGCTGCTGCAATACTTGAAGGGTGCTCCCAGTGCAGCTTTGACACCTGTGCCCCTGGTTCAGCTGCAAAGACAGTGCTGAGGGCCAGGCATATGTAGTTTTTAGTGTGACAGTCAACTCTTCATGCAGCTTGGAAAGCTGTGGCAGAGCTATTTCTGTGCCCCCTTATCATGGAAGACCATAATTATGGCTCCACACAATTACTTATTGCTATAAAGTGGAGTGGCCTCTGTGGCTGGGGAAGAGGCCAGGACTGGCCATGCCCTCAGGCTGCTCCTGGTACGTTCTGCTGGGGACTGCCTGGATGCAGGGTGCTCTGGGGCGCCTCTGAGGCACCTCCTGGTGCAGAACGTATTGGCATCTCCCCCAGCCCACCGTTCTCCACCTGCTCTTCACTCCCACTGCCCTCTGGGGCAAAAGTCTCCTGCTAAGGGGTTCCCAGCTCCAGGGGAGCTTGTAAAAACATGCAGGGTGGCTTGTCCTACACCAGGCAAGATGGACAAGAACTGGTCATTGAACCAGGGAGGCAGCTCCCCCTGCATCTGAACTCCATGCAGACATGGAGGAGTCCTCTGGGTTTTGGGGGATTGCTTTGTGTTGTTGAGCATGTTCAGGGTCTTGTTGGGGTAAAGTTGGAGATGTCCTTCGCCCGTGGCTCAGCCCAGGTGGGCACATGGAGGATGTCAGAACCCAGCATGCCTTCAGTGCCATTCCTCCTGGCAGGAGAATTACCCTGTAAATCAGAGGGGAGACCCCCAAGGCAAGGCCCTTTGGCTGAAATGGGAGGGATGGCTGGGGGGGATGAGAGGGGATGGCACAGGGATGGGGGCTAGACTTGGTGTTTGACAGCAGTCAACGCCCCTGCCACAGGCTCTTCATCCACTGGCACTGAATGGCTTTAGCAGTTGTTTATAGTTTATTTTTTAATGTGAAGTTTTGAGAGCAAATTCCCCTCTCGCAAGGGCTGCACATGCGCTGGCGTCTCCATAGCAACCCAGCTCCTTTCTGAAGGATGTGGCCACAGTTGCATCCTCACCCAGAGAGAAGATGCAGGACGACGGTACCATCCTCTAAGGACCCACCATGGGAGGATGGTGACACCAAGGTCTTTCCCAGTCCCATCCTGTTGTCCCAAGCAATGCCACTAGCATGTGGCAGCAAAAGTGCGGGGACTGTGGTAAATAAAAAAGGGGGATCCCCTCCCAAATCCTCTATTTCAGCATCCTGAGGATGCCCAGCTCCTCTTGGCAGGGAGGCACCATTTATTTTTCCATGGGGGCTTTTGCATCCTGCCTGGACCTTCGTCTGGTAGCAGCATCGAAGTAGGCTGTGAGGATCAAGAGAGGCTGTGATAGCTGCGTTTAGGGGGGGATGCAAGGCGAAGAGGGGGCTGCTGCAGCCTAAGGATACCTAAACCTTTAAAGGGGCTACCTATGCAGCCCTTTTGCTGTGTAGGCAGCCCCTTTAAAGGGTTACGCATCCTTGAGCCACTTGTGACTGCTGGTGACACCGATCCCAGGATCCTGCCGCTGTGCCATCACCACAGTTCCTGGCAGGAGCCAGGCGTCCTCTCCTGAGAGCAGCTTGTTGGGGTGAAAAGCACCATTTGGGGTCTCAGGAGGGCGATGCATGTGAGTGGTGTGTTCTTGCCATTATGTATAGAGGTCTCAGCGTACCCGGCTCAGCATCAGCACAGAGGTGAGATGGGATGCATGGAACCTGGATACAATGCATCCCACAGCTGGCAGTCTGCACCTGGCTGCTGCTGTCTCGCACAGGGCTCTGAGTACACCATGGTGCCGCATGTGTCTGTGCTGCAATGGGTTTGAGTGATGTGCTTTGAGACTGTGGGTCTCACCCCTGCTTCTGCTTGACCAGCATGGAAGGCCCACTAGGCTGCAGGAAGCACTTTGGGAAAAAGGGGAAAAGGGGCCTCAGCTCACAGACATGGGGGTTCCCCCTTCCCTGCTTGCTGTGCTGCCACAATCAAGGAGGATATCAGCCATCCTGGGGCAGCACTATAGAAATTAGTGGATTTGTAGGAATTTTGTGCCCTCCTATGGACACTGTCAATCACAGGTTTCCTCAGCCCAGGGCAGAAGCTGCATGTGTCTCTCCTTGGTCCCTGTTTCCCCAAACTGTTGGAGTAGGTATGTGTTCCAGGATTGAGCCCTGAGGAGGTGGAAGCCCTGAGGAGAGGCCGGAGGCAGAGCAGAGGGGCTGAGGGGCCTGTGTGCCAGCCTGGCCATGCCATCCTGCTTCAGCAGTGGTGGCAACTACCATGAGGGGGCACCCACATCCTGCACAAGCCCTGCCTGCATCCCTGAGTGCCCCTATGACCTGATCGTCCTGTGTGTGTGTGCCTGTGTGCCTTGTTCCTGTCGTGTCCCTGCCCTGCATGCCCTGTGTGCCCTGCCTGGACCTTGTTCCTCCCCAGCATCTCTGCTCCTGCTCCTGGGACAGGCCAGCAGGAACTGGGGCTCATCCCAGCCCTCTGTTCTCTGGAGCAGCTCAGGGCCAGCATCTCACACATCCACAGTGCCTGGCAGGACCCAGCTCTCAGTGCCCTCAAATGTGTGGTGGCAACTGTGGCATCACTGGGGGAGATTTAGCTGCTACACAGAATGGAAGGTGGGCAGCTTTTAGCCACTGGAAGAGAATTTGGAGATAAAGCTGGTTAGTGCAGGTAAGTGGCACAGTCCAGGCGCTGCAGGAACTCCAGGACCCCAAACCACTGCCTCAGTTCCCCATGTGCAACTTCACACACTCCCACAGGGTGAGAGACTCTGAGGGACCTGGCAGGTGCTGTGCCTGCTTGTCCAACTTTCTTTTTCCTTTTTCCAGCCGCATCACATCCAACACCAACATAGCCTGATGGTGGCACACGTAGGATGCACAGGATTGTCCCCTAGGTCCTATGGGAATGGGGACAGAACTTTCCCAGAGTGTGGAGGTGAGCTAGAGCCAGAATGTCCCCATCCCAGGCACTAGGATGTCCCCCTCAGGCACGGGGCTGTCACACTCAGTCCCTTGCCCATTGGGAGAGCTTGGCTCCATCCTGGCACCTTGGCAGAGAATGGCCAAGGCACTCTCTGCCGTGGCACTCACCTGTTTGGCACAGCACTGGCACAGCCCCAACCGGGCACCACTTGGCCATGGTGCTGCTGTGTGATGCAAATAACAGGGTGCAAAGAGCCAGGGAAACCCAGGGCTCCAGCCAAGGGTAGGAGGCTGGGGGCAGTTTGGGGACACAAGGGCATGGAGGATGTGGGGACAGTGACTCTTGGTGCTTTTGTTTAAAGCAAAAGTGTCCCCCTTTTAAACTGTTTTTTGGCTCCTGTGGCTCTGAATCATGGGGCAGCAAGGTGGCCTTTGTGCACGGCTCCAGAGGGTATCAAGGGTTTATTTCCAAACACTGGACGTGAGGACAGATTCCAGAGGAGATGTAATGGTTAGAACCTTGAATTATCTGGGAATCAAGCTGCCAGTACCACCTTGCCTTCCTATGTCTGAATTTATCCCCCAGGGCTTCCCCGAGGGGACAGTCTGAATATAGGCAAAGGGAGCAGGGATAGGATGGGGATTGAGATGGGGACAGGGAAGGGGATAGGGATTGAGATGGGAACAGGGAAGGGGATGGGGATATCTACTGCCTTGGAAGTTGAGTTTAATCCTGTTAAAAGCAGTGGTGAGTGTCAGAGCTGGATTCTGCTTGGTGAGCCTGAGAAGAGCAACTCCACTCTTGCTCCAGTGCTGTCACCTCATGGGTGGGCACCCCCCAGGCCAGAGTGAGAGTCCTGTCTGTGCCTGATGCTGCAGGAACCCCCTGAGGGGCAAATGTCCCTGGTGAGCACTGTGCTGGGGCATGGGCTTGGACAGCCACCTGTGAGATGCTGCTGGCGCCAGCCCCTGGGGGTACATCCCTTGCTGCATGGGGGTGCCAGCCCCCTGGGGGTACATCCCCCTGCCCCCTCTCCAAAGGAGCTGCATGCCACCAGGCGCTGGGCAGGAACCAACACCTCTACTGGAGCAAGGGCTCCCGTATTTTGCTGGACAGCCGAGCTGAGCCCTGCTCTGGGGTGGTTCCAGCCACCCTGGGCCATAAAGGACAATTTGGGGTGAAAATCAGTGTTTGGGTATCTCCTGACTGTAACTCACTGTGCTGAAGCTATCCCTCACCCCTGGGGCAGCAGGGCAGCTGGGGAGTATCTGTCCTGGTCCAGCTCCCATCCCTCCTCACCTGGGGCTGCTGTGTGACCACAGGGGCAGGGACACAGGGCAGGCCCTGCACACCAGGTGCTGGCACCCTGCCCTCTCTCACAGAGTCTGCAGGACCTGCTGCCTCTGGCACGAGGGCAGATGCTGTTGCTCCTGATCCTCCAGCATTTGTGGGGTGAAAATCCCACTGAAAGCAGCAAGGACACACACAGGTCCTGGGGCCCAGTTTTCGGAGAGCTGCATCTGAGGGGGCTCAGACTCACCACCACCTGTGTTTGCTGGAGCTGAGACAAGAGCCCCTTCTTGGGGGTACTGGTCTGGCCCTGGGGGTGGGCGCACGACTGCACTCCGCAGTGCCTGTCTCACACTCGTTCTCCTGTAGGACGGACCTCCGTTCCTAGCTTGGAGGCAGAAATTGATTTTCTCGCGGATGTGCTGGCCAGGCAGGAGGCTCCTCTCCACCACCCACTACAGGATGGCAGACCCAGGAGTAAGTGCTCACTCCCTGCTCCCAGCAGTGCCAGGGACCCCATGGCAACCAGACCCTGCACCCCAGGCAGGTTTGCCCTCTGGAGCTGCCCGGGCGCCGCTCACTGCTCTGTCTTCTCCCACAGCCACCCTGGTGCCCGACAGCGGCAGACAGCGCATGGCCAGTGGGCTGAGAGAGGGGCATCTGCAGCGGGGTCCCTCCGGCACCATGGCAGCCACCACCCTCCCCACCACTGCTACAGTCCAGAAGTACCCAGTGGAGGCGTCTCCCATCCCTGCAAATGACAACATGGTGCTTGGTGAGACCCTGGGACTCAGAGGAAGGGGTTTCACACCCTCACCAGGGAAGCATGGGCTGGTGTCACCATGCTGCCAGCTCACCTGTTGTCCCTTGGTGTCCCCTCCACCTCTGCAGGGCTGATCGTGCTGTGCACAGTCGCCGGGATCTCAGCGCTGATCATGGCGGCCATCTGCTGGTGCAGGTGAGCTGGGGCTGCCGACAGTCCCTCAGTATCCCTGTGCCCAGGGCTGTGTATTCCCGTGCTTCCCAGGCATGAGGGGTTGGAAGAGAGGCAATAGCTGCCCTTGCCAGTCCCCCCAAGGCATGGCATCAGCTGGCCAGGGCAGGAGGACAGTAGTGAGACACTTCCCTGCCAGATGCAGGCTCCTGGGAGCAGGTGGCACCTGGTGTGGGCATCACTGTGGCACTGGCTGCTGACACTGCCAGCACGTTGGTGTCTTGTTCCCGGGCCCTGTGGGATGGAGGTGGCTATGCCTGTCATGGTGCCGTCACAGGGAACAGGGCTGACCCTCTGAGGGTGACTGGCTCCTGAATGGAGTCATCTGCTCCTATGGCTCCCCCCATCCACTAGGATGAACTAGAGAAGTCATTGTGCCCCACGCTGGGCACTGGTGAGGCACCTCAAATCCTGGGTTCAGTTTTGGGCCCCTCATGGCAGGAAAGACACTGAGGGGCAGGAGCATGTCCAGAGAAGGGAATGGAGCTGGGGGAGGAGTAGCTGAGTGAGCTGGGAAAGGGGCTCAGCCTAGAGAAAGGGAGGCTCAGGGGGGACCTTCGCGCTCTCCACAACTCCCTGACAGGAGTGGGCAGCCAGGGGAGGGTCAGGCTCTGCTCCCAGGGAATGAGGGACAGGATGAGAGGAAATGGCCTCAAGCTGTCTCAGGGGAGATTTAGTTTGGATATTAGGGAAGATTCACGTAAAGGGTGGTCAGGCATTGGAAAGGGCTACCCAGGGAGGTAGTGGAGTCACCATCCCTGAAAGTGTTCAGAAAACATGTGGATGTGGCACCTGGGGACATGGTTTAGTTGTGGACTTCGGCAGTGCTAGGTTAATGGTTGGACTTGATCTTAGAGAGCTTTTCCAACCTTAGTGATTCCCTGATTCCAATTCCCCTCCCCGGCAGGCTGCAGAAGGAGGTCAGGCTGGCACAGAAAGCAGACTACTCAGCCCAGCGAGTAGCCAGCCCCCTGCCCTATGACAAGATCTCGGTAAGGCGTCCACATCCCTACCTGTGGGGTGTTTGGCACTCGGGCCCTAGTGCTCTGATGGAGGGATTCCCATACGGTGGAGGCCTCCCACCAGCCAGGCTGGGGCCCTCCAAAGCCCAGTCTCCACAGCTGTTCTTGCTCTTTCCACAGCCCGGGGACAAGACGCTGGCTCAGAGTGCCCAAATGTACCACTACCAGCACCAAAAGCAGCAGATGCTCTCCCTGGAGAAGTAAGCAGCCTGGGAGCAGACAGCATGTCCTGCCATTAACTGGGATGGCCCTAATCATCCCACTGGGCTTCACCCTCTCTGTACATCTTCTTCCCCCCAGGCATAAAGAGGAGCCCAAGCTGCCAGATTCGGCATCATCTGATGAGGAGAATGAGGATGGGGACTTCACTGTGTATGAGTGCCCTGGGCTGGCTCCGGTATGCGGGTGCAGGAGGGCCAGGGCTCCCTGTGCGTGTGGGGGTGTCCAACATGTGCCTGGGATGTGCACTTCTGTATGAGGAGCCTTTTCCACATGTTCTTCATCAAACATTGAGGTGGTCCAACCCCTCTGCTTCCCCCATGTCCCTGGCCAGCTCCCACTGAAGCTCTCCAGTGGGCAGGAGTGCATGTCCTGGCACAAGGCTTTTCCCTGGGAGCAGAAAACTAGAGCAGCCCTTGGCACACCTGACCCACCATCCATCCCTGTGGTGACAGGGACATGGTCAACCCTCATTCTCCTGGGCACTGGGGTTGGGGGGGCTTGTCCTTGTGCCACCCCAACACCCGGAGCAAAGACCTGCGACCCCTCTCAGCCACAGAGGATGTTCCTGGCTAGCAGGGGACCTCGGGGAAGGGCAGCTCTTAACAGCCCTGGGTACAAAGAGCACAAAGGGACGAAGAGGGGCCTTTTACATGGTAATAGCTGCGGAGCACGGCCATCGGGGCCCAGATCGAGGGTCATCAGTCCCATTTACAGGCCCATTAAAGGGCACTTGATGGCAGGCAGGCAGTCTGGGCAGGGCACCCCATTCCTGCCAGCCTTGCTGGGGGGCCCGTCCTGGGGTCCCCGGCCTGAGCAAGGAACTCTATTCCTGCCAGCCAGGCTGGGACTGCTGTCCTGGGGTCCCCAGCCCAGCTGTGGGATCCCATCTCACCCAAGACCTCGCGTTTTACACATCACCCCACCCCATCCCCTCCTGCCAGGGAGGCAGCACCTTTCCAGGGTAATGGGAGTCCTGGTGTTTGTCATCCATCGCAGCCCACTGGGTCGCCCCCACCTCCTCCCTGCCGGGCTGGGGTTCAGACCCAAACCCCTTGGGATGGGGCAGCTGAATCCCAACTGTTTTCTGACCTCTCGCCTTTCCCTTCCCCCATCCCTCTCCCTCCGCCACGGCAGACTGGAGAAATGGAAGTGAGAAACCCGCTGTTCGACGACTCCTCCTTACACCCCTCCAACGCGAAGTCGCACCAGTAACCATCCCCTCTCCTGCGCCAGAGCTCACTACAGACTGTGGCCGCGGCCTTGCCCGGAGGGGTGGCCGTGCCAGAGGGGTACCCACAGCTGGGCCAAGGGCTGGTGACCCCGCGCTGCCAGACTGTTCTACTCCTGCCCAATAAACACCCACTAACAGCTATGGGGGGGGATTGCCCCCGTTTCCAGCGTCCTTGTCCTCTTTGCTGCTGTGATTGCGTCCCTGCCTTGCCCTTTGCTCACAGCTCTCGCGGGTGCANCACTGTTCCTTTGTAGTTGGCTTTGAGGAGGGGGCTGCTGTCCTGGCTGCAGCTAGGCTGATGCATAGCAGCTGGGAAGGAGCCAGAGAAAGGGTCAGAAATCAGGAGAGGGCCAGGAGGGCTGGGCATGCTCATGCCTGGCATCAGGGCTGCCAACCTGCCCAGAGCCGCTCTGCCAGGGATGGAGCCTTTCCCTGGAGCAGGTGGCATCACTAAGAGCTTCAGTGCCCATTCTGCCCCCTCCACCCCAGCCTGGGCAGCTCCTGGCAGCAGGATAGTGGTCTGGGAGCCAATGGCAGGAGCAGGAGCAGCTCGAGCAGGCACTGGGATTCCTCTCTGGGGTGCACCTTCAGATGCTGCCCTGTGCTCTGACCCCTTTAGGGGTGCTGGGCTTCAGGGGCCCTGTGGCCTGGGAGCCCACATCAGTCTGTGCTGGGAGAGGATGGGCTCTCTCTTACCACAGGCCTCAGTGGCGTAAAAGCTGAGAAAAAGGGTTCAAGGTTTTGTTTTTAAGCTTATGTGGCAGTGGGGCAGGAAGGAACAGGACTGGAGGGAGCTAGGGTGGCTGAGAGAGGTAGCCAAGGCACGGGGGCTTTGCTGTGCTGCTTCAAACCCCACAGAGCCCATGCCCTGGCAGCATCCCTGTGGAGCCTGGCACTGTGTGCTCTGTGGGCATCCCTCTGTGGCAGGCAACAGTCTCCACTGCTCCATCCCAGGCACCTCTCGGGCCTCAGACACTCCCTGCACCCCTCCGTTGCCCGTGTCCAGCCTCACCAGCCCTCACCAACATGTTCGTGCTTGGAGCCCAGTGCTGCTCCTCAAAGCCTCCCGGGTGCATGGGCCATGAACTCCTCCAGTGGAAGGCCCAGAACAGGGTTTAGGTTACCTTGCACAGGTGTGGCTTCATGTCCAGACCCTGTTGTGGACTGTCACGGCCACAACCTGTTGTGCCCACTGGAGCCATTGCACACTCAGGCAGGCATGGGCAGGGCAGGCAGCAGTGGCAGGGATGTGCTGGTGAGTGGTGGTGGCATGGCACCATCCCTGTCCCTGGCGGGGTGGCTGATAGAGGCCATCACGGCACAGATTCTGTCCCCATGTCCTGCGCTTCCCCTCCCCTGAGCTGCTGCCACTCTGCCCACACCTCTCGTTGTTGTATGAATTGTAGTTCTTTTAAAAGGAGATTTTATTAAACAACCATGTTTGAGACCCATGCGAGTGTGTGGTGTGGGACCCGCGGCTCGGGGGGCTCCTCTCGACCTGGGGGTGGGATAAGGGGACAGGGAGGGATGATGCTGTGGGTCCCCAAACCTTCCCTAGGGAACAGTGAGCAGCCATCCTGCTTCTGCAGCTGAAGGAGCGTTCAAACCCTTCCCAAGGGTTTTCCCAGGCAGAGAAATAACCAGGGATAATTTTCTTGTCTCTCAGTATTTGCCAGGAGAGTTTTCTCCAGGGAAAGGTCGGGTGGGAGCCCCCACACCCAGCCTTGCAGCACCCACCACCCACCCCCCCTCCGCCCCTCGCCCCCAGGGCCCTTCTCACCTCGGGGATGACAGATAAGGGCTATCGCGTCCCCGCATTGTGTGCAGCCGAGCTCCTTTGATCATGCCAGCCCCCTCAGCAGGCTGATACCATCTCTCCTGGTTTCGGCAGCTGGAGGTGGATGCTGACTCACCGCCAAAGCACCCACCCGGGATGCTTCTCTCATGGGGGTCTCCAGCTGCACCCCTGGGCGATGCACACCCCAAATAACCCGAGATGCCCCCACGGCTCAGTCCTGGGGAAACCCAGCCTCGAACCCACTCCCCTCTACCGAGGTCCCCAAATTTGTCCTTCATTTGCTACCACAACCCAGCAATCCCTCTTGGAGCACGTCCAGACATTTTGGGAAGCTCTAGCTTATAGTAAAACTTGACTGTTCTGCCTGGGAAGACCCCCTCACTCTGGGCACGGTGGCCACAGGAGCCCTGTGTACCCTGGGAATCGCTGTCCCTACCACACATCCAGGCATGGAAGAGTCATTTGTCCAGGGACAGGGCACCTGTGCTGCAGCCATCCAAGGGCTTCAGGCCCCACCTCATTTCCCCTAGCTGTAACACAATAGGGTGGGCCCACTAGTGTGTTCAGGCACAGGTGGTGTGGATAAGACCTACATTACAGCCCAGGGCCTTTGTAATAAGGCGACAGAACTGAACCAAAACACCCTCTATGATTTTCCCCTGGGCCAGGTTTGGAAGCACTGACTCAACCCTGCCCTCCTAGGCGAGATGCAGCCCAGCAAGCTCTGCTGACAGGGAGCAGATCGGCATTCCTCCAGGCATGGGGTTTCTGGAGATTAACCCCCTGTTCAGCCCTCCTTAGATGGTCCTGGAGCGACCCCCTCACCATGGGACCCTGACCCACCATGTGCAGGACTGCAGCCTCACTTCGGTGGGCAACTCAGGGGTATCCAGCACAGCCCCAATGGCCTTTCCATCACCTGCCACAGAAAAGGGTGGCCTGACCATGAATAAAACATCACCTGTGCTCATCCACTCTCTTAAAATCTTGTCCCCAAGCACCAGTGCCACACCAGCATACTCAGCAAAGGGAGGATGAGCAGATGTACATCTCAGCCCTCTCCAGGCTGCCATCTCAGTGAGCCAGTAAAGCAGATGCATTTCTCTCTGCTCCCATTTTCTTAGCAGGATCCCACCAATTCCTGGCTGCCTTAGACAGAGCCTGGCCAAGCCTGGAATACCAGCAGGTTCCAGATACGAGTTGATAGAAGGAGGCATCCATCCACCTCCTCTGGAGCAGGCAGAAGAGGAGTCACTGGTGCCCAAAGACTCTACACAATAACCTCACATAGCCCTCCCCAAAATCACCCAAAATCATTGAAATGTATTGGGGGGGGGGGGGGGGGGGGTAAC
>VZTF01009723.1:53623-111338 GCA_013397755.1 Cnemophilus loriae | reverse complement strand
TTGCTGCGGCCCGGCCTGGCCGCCCCCGCCCTGGCCCGGTCCTGCGCCCTCCGGCCCCGCCGCCCTGCCCGGGCCGCCTTTCTCTGGCCCGGCCGCCCCTGCCTTCCCTGGTCCCCAGCTCTGCCCCGCCACGCTGCAGCCGGGCTCCGGAGGCCCCTCGGGGCTGGGCAGCAGCGGCAGCTCCAGCGGCGCCGCCAGCGAGGGCGGACACTCCAGCGACAGCGGTGAGGAGGTGAGACCCGACGGGACGGGGATGGGGCAGGCTGCCCTGCCCCGCTCCCGCCGTCCGCACATGGTGTGTCCCTGGGGCTTTCCTCCCCGTCTGGAGCTGCGGTTCGCCGCCCCGTCGGCAGGAACTGCCCGGCTCCTCTCGCGGATCGCGTAGACCCCGCCGGTGCCACCTGTCCGGCCCCGCCGTCGGGTGCCCCCGGGAGAAGCCCTGACCTGGCGCTGGGGCTCGTCCCGCATGTGTCAGACTCTCCGCATGAGGAGAGCGTTGGGGAGGCTGCTTTGGGGTAAGAAAGGGGGTTTTGGGAACTTGGAAGAGCAGCTTCCCCTACGCGATGCCGCGGGGCCGTCCCGGGTAGCGATGCCGAAGGCCGGCTTCGGCGGGATACTCGGGGTAACGCAGCGCGGTCACCGAGGGCTCCTGGCCAGCCCCCTCAGTCCCCTTCGGTCGCCTGCGTCCCCGGCCACCGCTCCCGGAGCTCGACGGGCACTGTAGTCTGCTGGGGCAGAGACAGCCCGGAGATGAGGGCGGGAGGAAGACGGGGGCAGCAGAGCTGGTTCCCGGCACGACTGATTTTGTGGTTTGCGCTGGTTTTTAATATTTCTCAATGTTGTCGTAACGCGAGCCCTTCCCGGGGACAGCAGCGGCGGCCGATGCCGGGAGCTGGTCCCTGACGGGGTTAGGAGGATTTGCGCCGCCGCCAGCAGGTCGGAGCTGCGGGAAGTCCCACGCCACAATCGATGCGTGTGTGTCCTCGGGCCGCAACCGGCCGCGCTGGGTGGGGAGTGGTCACGAATGGCGCTTCCTAGCTGCGGGACGGTAATGCAGGACGTCAGTGTGGGACAGCATCCCTCACCCGTGGAAGGGATGCTCTGAGTTTACTGGTGCCGATTTACGCCAGAAATTGAAAGCCGTGGCTCGGTGACAGGAAAAACGCCTGGAAAACCCGAAACTCCGCTGAAAACGTGGAAATTGGGTAAAAGGCTTCAAAATGCCCCCGCAGAGGCTGAAGGCTGCGCGGCAGCAAGGTGGGAAGCGCCTGGGTAGCCGCTAGCCAGAAGGGAAAAGCCTGCTGGTGGCAAAGAAATGCTTAAATCCTACGCGGCTCACGGGCGCTTTTGTCCCTCTCTTCACGGGAGCTTTTTCCCTGCTCCGGGTGCAGGCGGGAGAGCGGTTGGTGAGGGGCTGCCTCAGCCCGAGAGCCATGGGAAAGTGGCCCAGGCCGCGGGAGAACTGAACGTCCCCGTGCTCACGTGTCGTGGGATGAGTGAGAACGGGGCGAATCTGGGGCTCAGCCAATGTGTTCATCAGTGCTGCCTCTGGCCAGGCCAGGAGGGTGCGAGCCAGAAGACAAAGGGAACATTTCCAGGGTGTGTTGAGGCAGAGCGGGAGCTCTTGGTGCCCTTGTGCTACCCTTGGCCGCTGCCGTGCCAGATTGGGTCGAGCTGAGGGGTGTGCGTGGTCGGGGTGGGTCCTGTGTGAGCCTGGTCGGTGTCAGTGCTGCCGAGGGCTCAGCTGAGCCCTCTTCTGCCGCTGTCCTTCGGGGACCCCGACAGACGCTGGACCCTGGGCGTGAGTTGTCCCCTCTGTGTCTTTCTGCCCCTGCCAGGATGCGCCAACCTCAGGAGAGCTGGAGCAGTTCGCCAAGGACCTCAAGCACAAGCGCATCATGCTGGGCTTCACCCAGGCTGACGTGGGGCTAGCGCTGGGCACACTCTACGGTGAGGGGGTCGGGGGAGTGCCCTTGCGTTTCCTCACAGCCGGTAGGAAGGGAGAGGCCCGGGAGGGGTTTGGAATCACCTGGGCTAATGATTTCTGCTCCTTAACGACCCGCAAAGGAGGCATCAAGCACCAGACCCGGGGCTCCTGGAGGGGTGTCTCCAGATCTGCGGTGAGCTGGAAGGTTAGAGCTCACAGGAGACTGGTTTAAAATGGCTTCAGTTGCTTATTGAGATGCATTTCAGAGCTTTAAGTCCCTGCCGAAGGAACGGGGAGAATGCCTTTCCTGGTCTCCCAGGAAGAGAGAAAACTTGAGTGTGGCAGTCCTGGGGAGCTGCTGGTGAGGGAAGCTGCGCGGTGTGTAATGCCCTGCCCACCTTACCCGCACAGGGAAGATGTTCAGCCAGACGACCATCTGCCGCTTCGAAGCGCTCCAGCTCAGCTTTAAGAACATGTGCAAGCTCAAGCCGCTGCTGCAGCGCTGGCTCAACGAGGCAGAGAACACGGACAACATGCAAGAGGTGCAGGGCTGAGGGGGCTGGGAACCGGGTACCTGCAAGCCCTCAAGCCGCAGATTGTCCTCCCTCTCCCACGTGCTTTTGAGGAGAAAAGAGGGGAACAGAAGGCATCTTGTGGCACAGCACCATCTTGCTGCATGGCTTGAATCTGGCTTGAGGGCAAACCACTGGGTATCACCTTCTGCCAGGCTGGGGGAGGAAGCCCAACCCCTTTGCATACACCTTGTTGTTGTGGCAGCTCCCATTTTGGAGCAGCCAGGAATCTCAGATAGACTGAGTATGCAGCTTGCTGCTCCCTGGGGAACCTGGGGGGTACGCAGAAAAATGTGTCCAGCCTCACTGCTGGCAGTGCTGGGACACTGGGAATGGCCCCAGTCACAGTGAAATGATGCTCAGTGGAGAGTCTCAGGGACACAACCTGTGCCCCAAGCTCTGCAGCCAGCTACAGCATCCCAAGCCTGGCGGAGACTCTTCCACCTGGTAACCAAACATATTCCCTCTCTCATTCCCAGATGTGCAATGCAGAGCAAGTACTGGCCCAAGCCCGGAAGAGAAAACGCAGGACCAGCATCGAGACCAATGTGAAAGGGACACTGGAGAGCTTCTTCCGCAAGTGTGTGAAGCCCAGTCCCCAGGAGATCTCCCAGATTGCCGAGGACCTCAACCTGGATAAAGATGTAGGTTGGGTGGGTGGGGAGGATGAGTACCCAAATGGCACGAGCTCCTGAGCACCTGCCAGTTTGATACTTTGGCTCAGAGCAAAAATGAAATACACATGGAGAGATGTAAATAACTGCCCTTTAGCTCTGCCAGACAGTTAGGATATATATGGCTCATCAATGTGAAAAAGAAAAACCCACTTGGTTCCAGAGAAGACTTTTGTTCACAGATTAAATATTTTAAACTTAAGAGAGACAAAAATAGTTCCCCGACCCAACTACAGGCATCTGTGTTTGTGTATATGCACAAAAATATATGAAAGTAATCCTATAAGAGTAATTCTGTGATACTAATTCATCTCCGAAGAAGCTGATTTTTGCCCCCGAGAACCCACATGGAAAGTTACAATGTTTTTATTCTGAAGTGGAAATGCACCAGAAGAGAGACGAACCATAACGTACTAACAATACACAAGTTTGCGTATTGGCTTCATCTGGCTATGCCACCAGCCTTTGGAGAGGAACCTTTCTTTCGATTCGTTATCTTCTTTCCTATTTAACATTTGCCATTTCTGTCATCTCAACTCTGGAAGCAGTGGGAAAGTGGTCATGACTGAAGTTTGTTGGAGCCCAGCGTAGCAAGGAGTTGTGGCAGGGAGGGGGCTGCACTGGCAGGTTGAGGTGCTGTGGAGATGCCACCAGCAGAAGGGTCTCCTTGTCATCCACATGGTTTGCCTGGGTCACCCCCTCACCCATCTCTGTCTCCCTGCCCACAGGTGGTCCGGGTCTGGTTCTGCAACCGGCGTCAGAAAGGCAAACGGCTGCTGCTGCCCTACGGCAACGAGGCAGAGGGGATGATGTATGACATAAACCAGCCTCTGGTGCCCTCTGCCCTGCCCATCCCAGTGACGTCCCAGGGCTACAGCCTAGCACCGTCCCCTCCTGTCTACATGCCGACTTTCCACAAAGCTGAGATGTTCCCACAAGCGCTGCAGCCTGGGCTCTCCATGAGTAACAGTGGCCACTGAACCAGGGGCTGTGGGGTCACTGCAGGTGGGCTGGTGCTCTGGGGCAGCCCTGCTTGCCCTGGGCTCACACAGGCACAGCCCTGCTTCTGCTCGCTGGGCTGATGTGTTGGGCTTTTGGGGTGCGAGGGGCTGAGAGCCTGGTGCAGGGATGGTGCCTGCTCTCTGCAGATGTTCCCAGCCCTTCCTAGTTTTGTGAGCTTAGTGGTCCCAGCAGTGTTGGCCCTCCTCTGACCTCTCCTGAGGGCAGCTCCTCCTGCCCCACTGCACCCTCTGAAGCCACATGTGCCCAGGGCTCTTGAGCCTGTGCCTGGCCCCAGCCCAGCTGCTCTCCTGCAAGACCCAAAGAAAAGTATTTTTTAGATTTTGGGAAGGGTGGGGGGAGGGGGTGGTTTTATTATTTTTTTTTAAAGGTTTTTGGTTGTAGTTTTTAAAAAGCAAAAATTTTTGTAGTGATCTAGTTTCCCGGGTGTCTCCTTCCGCCCTGTCGTGTAGAGCCGGGCTGGGGTGCCATGCCCAGGGCCAATGGCCCTGGTGGCTCTGCCCACCCTCCTGGGCAGCCAGGGTGGGGCAAGGGGAGAGGGTGAGCCCCCTACCACCCCTCACCCTGTGGCACAAGAGAGTTTCACCCTTCTGTGGGGCAGCTGATGAGGCTTGTTTGGGTCGGGGGTCCTCCCCAGTGCTTTGTGCCCAGCATTACCCCCAGTCCCCTAGGCCCTCCCTGCTCTCCAGCCGCTGTCCCCCTGCCCCAGCCCAGCTGCCCAGAGACCATCTTTCCCTGGAGGGCCCAGCTCAGGGGGCCTACACCACCCTGTCCATGCTGCTAGCACCCCATGCCTTCCAGCCTGCTGTAGTTAATGATGATTTTTAAATTTTCTTGTTCTTAATCACATTCCCTCTGGCAGTGAAATAAATCTCAGAGTTCTTTGAGGCAAGAATGACTTAACCCTTTCCTTGCCTCCCTTGCATCCCTGCTCCTGCAGCCCAGCAGCTGAGGTTTGGCTGCATGCAGGGGCACAGCAGGGCTGGAGCAAGGCACCCTGAGAAGGTGGACATGTCCCCATCATACCAGCAACCCCCAGCTCTTGGCTGCCTGCAGCTTGGCCCTGGAGTGGTACCAACTTGTCAGGGCTGTTGCCCCCCAAAGCAGAGGGAGTCAAAAGTGAAGAGAGGGAGTCATCTTCCACCCAGTTCGGGCTGCTGGTTTGCTGCAGCTGCTTCTGGGAAGGTTGGAAGCAGTGTGAGCTTACTTGTAGGCTGCTCCAGCAGCTGCCAGGGACAGTGGACTAAAGGGGATGTAGCAGGGTGGGCAGGGAAGAGGTCTGGAAAGCTGGGTCTGTCCTCATTGTAGTATGCTGCTGACAGGGGAGGGATGGATGCTCCCATATGTGTGGTCCAGCTGAGGCAGTCTCTGGTGGGGCGATGACAATCCAGCCATGCAGGTCCATTAGACACTGGGAGCTGAGCTGGTGGGATCAGGGATGTCTGGGGGATGACCCTTCACTTTTCCCCACCACAGTCTCTCAGTTGGTTTGCCCCCAGTCCATTCTTTCGAGGGCCCTTCCCCTGAGCAGAATGAAATCCTCAACCAAGCCTGTACGGAAACTTCTGGAAAGCCCTGTTTTCAGCTTGATGGCTGGTAGCTGGGGCTTTGCTCTCTAGGGCTGCCTGGAATAGGGGCACCGAAGGCAGCTGCTCACAGGGCACCTCGGGACCCTCAATGGGCTGGGCTGGGCTAGATGCCAGCCCTGTGGGGCAGGAAACCCTCTGCATCCCTGCTTGCTCCCCAGAGCCTCATGCTTGCCTGCCCACAGGGTAGGGGCACAGCCGTGTGTGGCATCCACCGGAAACCGGTCCCTGTTGCTGCTGCCCAGTGCTGCCTGGCGAAGGTTTGCTTCTCTCCACATTTCCACTATCTGGTTTTCTGCTTGCAGCCCACCATGGGACCCCCACATTCTGCTACCCTGGCACCCCCTGCCCATGAGTACCCAGCATCTGTCTGTGGGCACCCACAGCCCCTCCTGTTCCACTTCTGGTTGACCCAGGAAACAACAAAGTGGAAATCAGAAGCCACAGAAGTCAGAAGAGCACAGTGTGCCCGTCCAGCTGCCACCTCACCACAGCTGGGCCAGGGGAGGGATGTGCCCTCTGCCGACTCTCAGTCCTGCTGGGCACCCGGGAGCTTGCAAGGTGGCAGAGGTGGGGTTTGGTGACTTCAGGGCTGCAGGGAAGAAAACTGGAAAGGAAACTTGTGACTAAAAGAGTTGTTTATAGCAAGGGAGTTGATGGCACTGAGTAGAGGAGCAAAGAGCAAGGCACAGATGGAGCAGTCATGCCTTACCCCAGGTCCTGTCACTCAACCTCCGTACCACCACTGATTCCAGATGGGTGCTTCCTCTTGGGATGCCTGTGGTGCAGGGTGCCCTCTGTGCAAGGTGTGCAGTGTGCAGGGTGCCCACGGTGCAGGCTTTCCCCAGTGCAATGTGTACATGAGCAAGTTGTCCATGGGACTGGCTTTGCTACGGGGTTGTGCAAGCCTCCAGAGGCTGTCAGCTCACTGGTTTCCTGTCACAGCAGGGAGGGAGTGACAAACCACAGTGTCCCTCTGCCTGCCTGGCGGCACTGAGATTGCTCTGAGAGCATCTGCTGTCCCGTGGCTCCTCACTGGCAAGTGACACCCACGGCTCAGGGGTGGAGGGCAGGAAATGGGTGGTGCTGGGAAGAAGGGGAGCAGGCACTGTCCTTCCTACCTGGCCATGGGGTAATAGGCCCCCCCACCCCAGCCTGACCCCCCGCTCCACCAGCCCAGCCACAAATGTCACCATGGGGCCTCTGCTGCCAGGACTTTGGCACTCAGCAGAAGGTGCTGGTGGGACATTGACGATCACAGGGGAAGGTTGGGGAGCCCTGAGCCACCCACCCACCATGCCCCTGCCCTGCCCACACCACATGCACAGTCTCAGCAGCATTGTGCCACTTATTTCCAAAGCACCCTCTGGTCCTGCCAGTACCCTGGCAAGGTGTTCAGTGTTGAGTCAGGGTGATAAGTCCTGTTTCACAAGAAATGAGGTCATGGGGAGTTGCTTGAAGTTGCAGTGTGGCAACAGCTGGGCTGGGAGGAGAGTAGGGGCTCCTGTCCTTGCTCCACATCCTGTGTGCAGGTGGGTGCCTCACGCATCTCCCACACCTGCCTGCATTCATCCCAAGGGTCCCAGCACGCACTAGGAGTTGAACCAGCTCTGCAGGTCAGGATAGAGGTGGCCATGGGGCAGGCGGGGGTAGGCTGTGCAGATGGCACAGATCCGCTCCCTCCAGTCAGTGTAGAGTTTCACACTGAAGCTCCTCTGCCAGGCAAAGAACTGCTGGTAGCGGCTGGAGTTCATGGTCTTCAGGAAGGTGGCCAGCTCCTCCAGGGAGCCAAAGTCGTTGACATGGATGAAGGAGTCTGCAGGAACAAACTGCTCATAGTTGGCCCTGGGTGGCCCCAGCACGACAGGCACAGTGCCGGCCAGCAGTGAGTTCCTCCAGAGTTTCTCTGTAATGTAGTCCCGGTGGATGGAGTTCTCGAAGGCCAGGTAGAACTTGGACTTGGATATTGTTGGCAAGAGGCAGTCCTTACAGAGGGGCTTGTTGTTTGCTTTCCCATATATATTCACATGGAGGTACCTGGAGAGGTTTCTGTAGACTTCAGCTCTTTTCTGAGTCCTGTGGTAGTTGCTGATAACCCAGGACACCAAGTTGGTCTTTTCAGGGATGTTCACGGTGGCTGAACAGTTGGGCACAAGCTTGCCATAGGGGATGAAGATGTCTGAATCCTGTCTGTAGGTCATCACCCAGTTGAAGGTCTGGTTCCATGCTGCTAGAGCTCTAGTGTTGGAGGGGGACTCCAGGGAGACCCACACCCAGTTCTGCCCCGGCAGCCTCTCCTTGGGCAGTTTGTTCCGGCCAGGCTGGAGCCTGGAGTGGGGGAACACCACCACATCGGCCTGGTGCAGGAGCTGCCGCTCTGTGGTAAGCTGGCAGCCTGCGATGCCATACAGCTCATGGCACACGTCCCTGCTGACATTGGGGACCTGCTTGGAGGGCCATTCCCACACCAGGATCACCAGTGGTTCCCTGTGTTTAGAGTCTTCTTCAGAGCGCTTGGAGGGGTTGAGGAAGAACCTCAGGTTGCAGAGGGTGGTTACAAACACCCCGGCAGTGACCAAGGCCTTCACACCAGGCCGGCTCCATGGTGACCATCGCAGTGGCAATGCCCAGGGCATGCTAGTGGGTTGGCTGTCACCTCGTCAGGTGACAGAGCTGACACCTGTGAGAGAGGAGAGGCCACCGAGGGCCATCAGCTTGGCTTGCCAGGGGCGAGGGGTAATGGGGAGGCACTGTGGCCAGAGGGGCCAGAGAAATGGCTTCTTCATGAAGCCTGGGCCTCAGCATCACCCCCGGACCCTCTGCTTCCCTGTGCCACGAAGTTCCCCATGCACCTGGTGTCACTCCAGGGTGACCTTTATTCATGCTCCTGCAGTCCTTGGTGACCTTTGGGGGAGCACAGATGCTGCTGGGAGGTGCAGAGCTGATGGGAATTAGCCACCTGTGCCCCTCTGCCCCACCTGGCTGGCCCCACTACAGGCAGTCCTTGCTTGCTCTGTGCCTCAGTTTCCCCACCTGACACAGCTACAGTCTCAGTCCTCACTTCTTGCTTTGCCCAGAACAGGTCAAACCTGATATGCAGCCAGCCTTGCCACTGCTGTGCACCAAAAGACAAGAGGGTCCTACCTGAATAGCCCCATGGTGAGGCATTAGCTGCAAAATGGGGTGACTGAAGTCCAAAACTCTGACGAGGGCTGAGTTTTAGAGTATCCTGCCCAAGAAGTGCCTGCTCACCTCAGCATTCTCCTGTGACAATGGCAAGGCAATTCCCAGGCTCGAGGTGCCCTCCCCTGGTCAGGGTGCACTCCCCAGTCCTGAAGGGCATCAGGAGCCCCAGCAGGCTGGGAGGTCATAGCCCCAGTGCCCCAAGCATTCACATTTTATATTTAGGATGTTACAGATGGCAAATGCCCCACTGTGTGGGCAGAGAGGGGAGAGAGGACAGGGAGACCAGAGAGGACAGTGCAGCACTTGGGGCTGCCACTGGTGGGGCTCAGCTTGCAGGCACACGGGCCTCCCAGCTGTGAGATGCTCACCCTGCCAGGGTGCCCATCTGCCTGCCTCAGGCCTCTGCCAGCAGTACTGTGGTTTAACCAGCAGAACTGCTGGGAGCAGAGCAGTGACGGAGGTGGAGAGGGGGATGGTTGCCTGCACTGGGGACCAGCCACCACATTAAACCTCCTCTGGAGAGCTGGTCTCACTGCAGGCCTCAGAGCATTCAGCACCAAAGGTGGTTTTTCCTTTTGTGGAAACCTCTGGAAACATGTGGGCTGCCTGAGCCCTGCTGCCAGCCAGGGCTGAGCCAGTGCCTCCAGTATTGGAGTCTCCTGGAAAGCAGTGCCATACTTTTCCACCCACCCCAGCACTGCAGTTTGGCTGCAAAAATCCCTTCCCCACCTTGGCCCACTCCATCTGTCCTGCTAAAATACATGAGCTAAGTTTAGGCTCCAGACAAATCAGGCATGGGAAGCAGAAAGGGCTGGGAAAGCTTTGCTGGCTCCCTTCACTGCATGTCAGTGCTGCAGGTCCCTGTCCCCAGCAGCAGGAATGTTGCTCCTGTTTTGGGGATGTTGCCCCCATTTTGGGGATGCTCTGAAAGGGAAACCCCTGCTCAAGCAGTGGCAGGGGCCACCCCATTTCTCAGCCCCTCTCCCCTTGGTGGTCATTAATGTCGAACTCAGACTTACTGTGATGGAGGTGTGCGAGGTGCCAGATGCGTTTGCCTGGGTGCTGCTATGCTGGGCTGGGGCACTCAAGGGCTTCCTCTTTTTTTCAGTTTTGCCTTGTCTCAGCCCCACAGCAGGTCCTTCCTGCCCCACGTGGCAGCTGGCACACCCCACTCCCAGCACTTCCCCTGCCCTGCGCTGGGGGGTGGGTACCCCGTGACTGGGTGGGTGCTCCACAGTTGGATGGGTACTCTCTGGCCAAATGGGCACCCCATGGTGGGTGCATGGCCCAGAACAAGGTGGGTGCCCCGTGGCTAGGTAGGTGCCCTCAGCCTTGACAAGGTGCCACCCATCTGCCACCCGCAGCTTGGTTGCAAACAGGATACCAACTCCCACTGACTCATCCTGAAACCATCAACTAACAGCCTCGAAGTGCCACTGAGCCCCGGGCACTGTCCTGTCCGGGATGTTTCCTGCCAAAAGGGGAAGCGGGCACATGTGAGCCTCAGCAGTGTGTGCACAGAGAGCTGCCGCCTCTGCCCCGCCTCAGTTCTGCCCTGCTCCCAGTCTGGCTCAGTTGTCTCCTTTGCTGGTATTGCTGTTCAGGACCCAAGTCTCCATGAAGGCCCCGGCAGGCAAAATGAGATGGGGAAACTGAGGCAGAGGCAAGGAGGTATGCAGCACTGTCCCTGAAGCTGGCAAGGGTATGCCCTATGCCTTGGCACACACCAAGAGAGCTGGGAACAGAGCTCCAAACTGCTCCCTGAGGGTTCTTAGGCTGCTCCAGTGCCCCTAGGACCTGCACCCTCATCCCTGCTGGCTGCCAGCCTCTTGGGATCCCTGTTGGGCACAACGCCATGCCACCATGCCAGGGTGTAGCAGGGCTCTGTGGTTTCAGTGACATGCCAGGAGCCCTCAGAGGCCAACTGCAGCCCCAAGAGAGGGTGTTTCTTCTTCCGCAGCCATGTCCGTTTCCTGTCATATTTTCTCACTCTTTTTCTGCATTTCTTCCCCTGCGTGATTGAGAGCCCAGATACCACAGTCCATGGGCACCATTCCCAGCCTTGTCTGCCCTAGCCCTGCTGGCTGTGGGCAGTAGTCCCTGCCTGGCTGGAGCATTCAGCATCATCCTGCTGCTGTCCCGTAGCCTGAGGGCCCACGGCCACACGGGCTGGGGCCATTCCTCTCCATGGAGGACAGCACTGGGGACAGCATTTCCGTAGGGTATTCAGGATGGCTAGTAGAGCAGCAGGGAGCTTTTCCCTGGAACTTAATAGCTGTCATATGGGGGTGTTGCCCCAGGACACCCTGGGTGCAGGGACAATGCCCTGGGAGGACTTGCAGCCAGTGGATCCAAACAGCCTGACCCTGTGGCCCAAGGGACATGGCTCTGAGCCAGGCAGGGAGCCAGGGCCAGTGCTGCCTGGGTGGACTGGGCAGAGATCAAGGCCAGGGGCCAGGCCATGAGACCATTGAGAATGCCGGAAAGCACCAGCACAGAGCAGGGAGATGTCTGTGTGTGGGTACTGCCATCTGCAGATGACTTCACACAGAGAGAGAGGAGCTTGGCCATCCTGCAAGGAAGCCCCCTGAGAAGTGCTCAGGGCTCCATGTTCCCAAGTCTTCAGGACCTCTGGTCCATGGAGGAGATGGGCCACAAGGTCTCTGGAGCTTCTAGCCCATAGAGGGGTTGGGCTACTGGGTCCTTGGGCTTCAGGCCCTGGGTCCTCGGAGGAGATTTGCTACCGTGTCCCTGAGGCTGTGCTGCCCCATGATACACTGCTGGGTCTGTCCCTTGCTGGCTTCTCGGGGTTTCTGTGGCCATGCCAAACAGAAGAGCAGCTGTGAAGCTCCCCAAGACCAACCCAGGGGCAGCAGGAGGGAAGCAGCAGGAGACCCAGGTCAGGGCTTTGACCCACCCTGTGGGTGTGCCTCTCCCAACTGGGGACCCACTCTGCTGCAGGACAGGGGTTTTGAGGTGCTCCTTGTGTGGGCTGGGGACAAACCACACACAGTTCTTTGCAGGGAGCCTAGGGTGACTGCATCCCTCCTTCCCCAGGGACCTAGTAAAAGCCCAGCTTCCCACAATTCTGGGCAGCTCTGTTGCCCATAGCCCTGCCCGCAACCCCAGAGCATAGAGCTGGGCACACAGTGCCTCTCCACAGCCACATCACCAGGCATCCTTTGTCCTCCTGGACCTCAGCACAGTGTTTTGCCCAGAAGTTTGGGGAATAATGCTGCTTTGTGTTGGACAAGGGGAGCTTTCGTTAGGCCCGGGCAGCTGCCAAAGGGCCTGCCCTGAGCACAGGCACCCTCGGCAGCACCACCAGGGCTGGGGCAGCCAGAGAGGGATTCACTGCTCTCAGCTACACCCGGCCCAGGAAGTAGCATGGAGAGTGAGATGGTTACAGAGAGCCGGAGGAAAGCAGAGATTAGGGGGAGAGAAGGCTGTAGAGAGCAGGAAAAGGGAGGGACAGGTGGGAAATGGAGAGAACCCGAAGAACAGGAAAAGGGAGGGAAAGAAGGATGGAGGAATGAATGGAAGCCAGGACAGATGGAAGGAAGAAAAGATGGCAGGAAGGAGGAAAAGAAGGAAGAAAGGATGGAAGGCAGGATGGAAATATGGATGGGACGAAGGATGGACGAACGGAAGGAAAAAGAGATGGATGGAAGAATGGATAGAAGGAAGAGTGGATAGGTTGCAGGAGAGCTGGCCTGAGTTAGTCCATGCTGCTGCTGAAGGCATCCGGCCCTGGGTTCAGAGCTGACAGGGGACAGATAGGGCAGCAGGTTGGTCCCGCCAAAAACACCCGTGGACGCCCCAGCACATGCCCGTGGGAGAGGTCAGGCAGGAGCAGGGTGGGCAGCATCCAAGAGCAGGAACAGCCAGCACCCTGGCACACAGACCCCGCAGCCACGGGCTAGTCCGTCCTGTCCTGGGGGGGCACGAAGGGCAGTGGCGCGGAGGTGACCTGTGTATGACTGAGGGGCAGGAGGGCGGCGGCTCGAGAGGAACGAGGGTTCCCTGGCCCCTGGGGAAGCAGACCCGCTCCAGACAGCCAGCACCGGGGCCACTGTTGCCGGAATCAGCCGGGCCCGAGTCCCGCTGTTCCGCGGCTGCGGTGCGGGCGAAGAGAGCGGATCTGGCGCTGCCTTTAAGGGGCGGCCACCGCGGGCCGGGGGCGGTGCTGGTGCTGCGCAGGGTCGGGGCGAGTGCGGCGCAGCCAGGCCTGGGTCGAGGTCACTCTGCTTCCTCGCAACCCACGGCAAGCAGTAGACGGCGGCTGAGAGGGGATGGCGGTGGGCGGCGGGTGACCGCAGAGCTGAGCGCGGTGCGGCCCTTCGGCGGGGCCGGCCCGACCCGACTATGGGGTTCCTGCATCAGCTCCATCTTCTTCTCTGGAAGAACGTGACACTGAAGCGTCGCAGCCCGGTGAGCAGGGGTGGGGGCGGGGGGGCCCTGCAGCCCCGAGGGTCGAGGCCGGGCCCCGCAGGGAAGTGGTGCCGGAGGGTCCCCCCAGTCCCTCGGCCCTGCGGTGTCCGCCCGCCTCGGGTCGCCCGTGCGCGAATCTTCCGGCCCGGCGCGCCCCGGGCCCCTGTGCGGCAGCAACAGTTGGGGCTCTCCCGCTCCGCTGTCGTGTCCGTGGGGCCGCCCGGGCCCGGGGGCCGCAGGTGGAGCCNGGTGGGATCGCTCCCCGAGCCGCGGTACCCGCCGGCTATAAATAGGTTCTCAGTCCATATGTGGGTCGGAGCCGCCTGTCTTCCGTGGGCTGGAGAAGAGGTGCGCTTCGTGGGGTTGGGGTTCGGTGTGTGTCCCTCCCGGGTTGACAGAAGGGGCAAGATGGCATCGACCGTGCTAGGGCCTCGGGGCCGCTGTCACCCTGTCGCAGCCTCCCTGTGTGGGGTCACCCATCAGCCCCCCGAGGGAGCCGCGGGCCGAGGGACCCCGCGGCTGTGGGCAGGGGGTGGGTGCGCGGCCCGAGGGAGCCGGTTATTTTTAGCGGGTGGGGGAGGGGAGCGAGCTGCTGCTCGCAAGCTGGCATCGCTTTTCTCTTCCCCTCCCAAATATCCCGCAGGCCCGATCCTGCTTTTCCTCACCGGCAGCTGCCAGCACCAGACCCCGTGTCCCGGTAGCCGGAGCAGCAGAGGCCCCTGTGACAGGAGCAGGGCCGAGCCTGGCGCTGCAGGCAGGTTTCCCTGCACGGGCAGCTCCGGTGCCCCTGAAATGGATGAGGGGGATGATGCTCTTTGGCTGAGTCATCTCCCCTCTTTACCCTGAGCAGAGCTGCATGGCCACGGCGGGGGCTGTGCCGGACACCTGCCTGCAAGGATGAGCGGCCAGGCACAGCTGGGCCCTGGCACACGCTGGCTGACCCGGCCCTGGCTGCCATGGCCATTGGGTTACGGAGTGGGGGTGCACACAGCTTTTGGGGACCCATTTCTCCGTGACCCTCCCTACCAGCCCCGTGGGCAGCATAGGGGTGCAGCGCAGGAAGCTGTGGCCGGAGGAGGAGGATGAGGAGCCCAGGCCTCATCATCTCCGTGTGTATGGACTGTTGCTGGAGTGCCACTTCTGCAGGCAGGGTGGCAGAGTATGGAGCAGCCCTTCCTTGCCCACCCAGCGATGCCGTCAGTGCATGGGGTGTGCAGGGGACCAGCTGTGTGCCAGGATGAGAGTTGGTCCCAGTGCCGTGGGTGCTCATGGATGGTTTTGGTGCAGTCCATGGGACAGCTGTGCCCTGAGGATGCGTGTGCCCTGTGTATGTCACCTCCTTCCTTGTGCTACTGCTGTGTCTGAATCCCAGAGTCACTTGGTGTTCCTGGTCTGCGCAGGGGCCATCATCCCACCCACTCCCTGGGGAGCTCTGCCTTCTCTGAGCAGTGCTGGGCTGAGCTGCCGGTGCTGGCTGGCCAGGACAGAGCCAGGCCCTGTGTGACGGCTGCGCCTGGCATTCAGCAGTGGGTTCCCATTCAGCAGGTCTGCCCTGGCAGCGGCCACAGATGGATGTTTCACTGAGAGAAACCAGCTCCCACTGGGGTGATCTTACTGCAGCAGCCAGAGGCTGGGGTATTGGAGCAGGGAAGGGGGAATGCACTACTAGCCCATTCTCCTGCTGGGTGTTCATCCAGGGGCAGGCAGAGTTGGGGGTTGCTGGGCTTCTCCCAGCCTCAGAGAGGGAGTGTGGGCACCAAAAGCTGCCTTTTGGCACAGCCTGGTGCTGCAGGTTCTCCTCTGGGATCAGTCCTTGCCACCATGCACTCTCCTGGCAACAGGTGGAGCAGCAAACCCAGTGCTGCAGGGTGGGGTGGGAAGCAGAGACCGCAGGTTTGACTGAGGGCTCTGGGCTGGGACTTTAGAGCTGGAGCAGTTCTGTGTTCTGCCCATGAATGTTGGTGGCCTGAGGGCGTCCCCGTTGTCCCTGGCAGCAGGGGCTGTTTAGGAGCAGGATTGCAATAGGGTACAGCCCTGGTTTTGGGACAGACTTTATTCATAGGCACTTGGTGAGGGCTTGGCCAGGCCACTTATGGGTGGGTGGTGGGTGCAGGGAGACCTGCAGCTTGGCCAGGGGGATGGCCAGGCACTGTCCCGTGGCACCTCTGTAAGGCCTCGTGCCCAGCCCATGGTGGCTTTGGACCTTGCCTAGTGTGGCTGGGCTGTTCCAGGGGCTGTTCTGGGGTTTGGCCCCGATTTTATTCTTCCCAGAGCAGAAATTCGGGCAGGAACCCTGGGATGATGGAGGTCTGAGCAGAACAGCATCAGTGGCTCTTGGTGGAGGGAAGCCCAGGCTGTGGGGTCCCCTGAGGTGCCCATGGCAGCCCTGGGGATTGCTGGCTGTGCCTTGAGTCTGCTGGGACAGGAATTGTTAAAGGATGGGCTCTCTCATGACTTTGGTATCTGGTTTAAACCTATGTTGGATGTAAAATCGGCAGGTGCTCTCTCAAAAGTCACCACAGCCACAGTTCAGGGTGTTCACGCGCCTGATCTGGGGCTCTTTGTGCCCATTTGTTTGGGATGGGCAGGCAGCCACAGCTGGAGCTCCCAGTGATGGAATCGTGCTGCCAGTTTGCTTGGTCCTGGGGAAGGGTTGGTGGGCAGTTCAAGGCTCTTTTGGGGGAATGGTGAGAGCAGTTCTGTGCTGTTTTGGTGCTGCAGTACATTGGTGGGGCTCCCTGTGGCATGGGCCCTGGGATGAGGGAAGGGGTATAGGGAGAGCTGACAGCAGCATGGCTGTTCTGCTCTGTGCAGGATCTGTGCCTTCTGCACTTTGTCCTGAAGACAGAAAACTCTCCACACAGGAGCTGGCAGATTTGTCCCTTCCCCCTGCCTGGTGGCAGAGAGCTGGGGGGAAACCGATGCTGCCAGAAAGGCTGAAATTTGGGGTGCTGGAGGGCTATAACAGTGCCTCTGCTGGAGTGCAGCGTCCCTAGGACCCTGTGCCTGTGGCCCTGCCAGCTTCTGCTGCCACGGCTAGGAGGATGCTGGTAGCAGATCCTGCAGCAGGAATTGGTTGGGTGCTGCCCTGGCTCTGGGTGCTCTTTTCCCCCTCGTTGTTTGCAGCAGGTGTGGGGAGGGGAAGCACGGGTTTGGAAGGGGTGTGCTGGCCCAGCAGTGTCTCTGTGAGTCCCTGTTGGCAGGGCACCTGGGAGGCACCTGTTGCGGAGCACCTTCCTCCACACTGGCTGCTGTCTATGCTCAGGTCAAGGCGTCTTGTGCCAGTGGGAGGGTGGCCATGTCCCAGTGCTGTGTGGTCCTGATGATGATGTGCCCTCTTGGCCCAGCACACAGGTGCCTGGCTGACACTGCAGGGGTGGGGAGAACCGTGGTGGGTATTTCAGGGTCCTAGCTCAGGAGAGTTGTTGACAAAGCCCAGCAGGGTTTTCTTCCTCCCCAAGACAGGACCCCAGGCTGCCGTG
This sequence comes from Cnemophilus loriae, assembly GCA_013397755.1. Classification (NCBI taxonomy): domain Eukaryota; kingdom Metazoa; phylum Chordata; class Aves; order Passeriformes; family Corvidae; genus Cnemophilus; species Cnemophilus loriae. The sequence goes on along the minus strand of VZTF01009723.1, from coordinate 94,460 downwards.
CCAGGGCTGTCAGGGGTGGGGATGTGCCCATGCTGGAGGCAGGGGGTGGTGGGACAGGAGGTGATGGACATAATTGGAAGTGACCAGAGGCAGAGGTGAGGACGGCCAGGCCTTGGCAGGATGGGAGTTGGCAGCCCCTGGACCTGGCCTTGTGTGTCTCCATGGGGCAGGTGACCTTGAGGAAGCCTCTCAGGCCCACACCTGGGGTGGTGACCATCAGTGGGTGTCCCTGGTCAGGTCCCCACTGGAGCTGGACGGCTTGGCACGGCCTTCTGCATTTTGAGGCCTATTTTGCCTCAGAGCTCTCGTGCTCATCTTTCCCAGTGACCATGGCTTTACCTGCCTGTGCTTTCTGGCCTGTCCTCTGGGGGGTACATGCGGGGATTTTGGATGCTGTGTGTGATGCTGCTTCACCTGTGTTGGAGCCAATAAACCCCCTTGCGGGTGCCAGGCTATGGGAGAGGGGGGCTGACAAGGCAGGTTTGGGGTGCAGGGGTGTCACTGGAGTTGCCAGCATGAGAGTCTTAGTATGGGGGTGCCCAGCCCCTGACTGCCCCTCTCCCATGTCATGCTGGCTGGAGGCTGTGGCTGTGGGCGTCAGGCATTGCTGGGGGCAGGCAGGAGGGAACTGAGCGGACTTTTGGGTGACAGCGATGGACAGGAAGATTTGCCTCTGCCTGGCCTGGCTGTCCCCAGGAGGACTGCCCCCTGGGCTACTGGGACATGAGTACTGCCACATCCTGGGGACACCAGTGGAGTTGTGCAGTTGTCCATGACCCGACACCCATGTCTATGCTGACCCTGGCTCCAGCACATCTCCCAGCTGTCCCAGCGCTGGCTGGAGGGTGGGCATGGTGTCACTGTTGTGCCGAGCTGGGTTGTTTGCTCTGCTCTGTTTGCACCACTGTCCTTCGGTGCTTGCCTGGCCTTTTGATCTGGCTGTGTGGGAGCTGTGTGTCACAGCAGGCACTGCTGCCTCCTGCTTGGCCTCCTCGCAGCCTCTGGCTCCCATCTGACTGTGTGGCAGAGGATGGGCACAGGCACCAGGACAGACATGGTCCCCCTGCCAGGGGCCAGCACCCTGCTGTGGCACCCACCTAGCTCTACCTCCCTGCTGGGGGATTTGGGCAGGACTCTACCACCCCTGCCTCCAGCCAAGGGCAGGGCCAAACATGGGACAAGTTACCCCACTGTCTGTAGGGTGGCAGGTGGACACCCAGCACTTGTGCAAACCTGGGCAGCACCTATGACCTCTTCCTGTTCACATCCAACCAGGCTGAAATGAACGTGTGGCAGGGTATGTGGAAGGAGTGAATGCCACCACCCAGGAGCTGTCCCAGGCCTCCACAGCCACTGTCACCTGGTACAAGGGCTCCTGGGACCAGTGTGCCACCCTTGGTCTTGCACCTGTGCCCTCGTCAAGAGAGGAGGGAGGCAGGGAATGGGTGAGACAGCAGGGCAGACTAGCTGGTGCAATCATGGCCAGCTGCTGGCAAGGACCACCCCCTCTCTTCTCCTCTCCTTGGCCCTCTCCTACCTTCTGGGGAGCATTTCCTTCTCAGCTGCTTGCATCCTGGGCTTTCCTCCTTACTTCCTCACACAATCCCAAAATGTCACCCAGTGTCTTGCACTTGTGGGCAGGGACCCCATCATCCCCAGGCTGTGCTGGTGTCCCTGCCAGGTACCTCTCTGCAAGTCTGAGGCTCCCTTGGGCCCCGCTGCATGCCAGTGCCCCACTATGTGTGTAGAGGAGCCCTGGCCTTCCCACCTCTCTGGGAAGTTCCCATGGGGGCAGCCCTGGAGACCAGGGGGCAGGGTCAGTCCTAGAGGTTCAGCCTGGGAAATAGCCATCTGCTACTATGTCTACCCATCACCATGTCACTCTGGGTGCCAAAGGTGTGGGACAGACTGCTGTGACACTAGGGTATGTGGCAGTGCAGAAGGGGCTGGGGACAGGGGACATCTCTGGGGATGGAGATGAGCAAAAGTCAATGACCCCCGTCAAAAAAATAAATAACAACAAGCAGGTTCCAACAAGCTGTTGCCACCAAGGACAGTCCCCACACGAGCCTGGTACAGCCCAGCGTGGGTGTGTGGGGATGGTCCCCCCAGTGCCCAGGCACAGAGGCCCCGTTGTGTGCCTGGTAAACAGGCAGGGGGTGGGGCAGGGCAGGGGCCACGGAACAGCAGTGTGTGTCAGGGTGTCCCCTGCTATCCTGCCTTGTGCACGAACAGTGACACCAGGGACTGTCCCTGGGACTGGTGTTATCAGAAGGATGAGGATTCTCAGGCACTGCTCCTGGGGCATTTTCCATCTCTTCCAGCCCTTCTTCCTCTCCAAAACCAGGAACTCTGGCATGGCAAGTGCAGCATGGGCAGCACCCATGGGTGCAGTTGTGCTCATCCCAAAGCAGTAGCGCTGTTGGACATTTGCTGGCAGAGACCTGGGTGCAGGGCTCACTCTGCTCACTGCTATTTGGGGCTGCTCTGACTTTCTTGACAGAGTGTTGGCAGCCCCTCAGTGAGGCAGCATGGAGGTGATGTTGGAGACAGCAGGGCCTGACCCTGTCACCTGTTGGCAGCTGCATCCTTCCAAGCAGGTCTTGCCATGTTAAAGTCCATTCTTGCCACCCCATGGGCTTGCTCATTGGCACTGGTCACTGGTGGGAGGACGGTGTGGGTGGTGTAGCAAGCACCTTCCCAGCAGTGGAGCTGGGCTGGGCCCTGCCCTGCCCGTGGTGGCAGCAGGTTTCAGGGTCTCAGCAGCTGCCTTGGGTCTGATCTGGCCCTGGAGTGAGCCGAAGTTGGCTTACCTCACCCTGTACCTCAGTTTCCGCACCTGCAGTGGTTTCCTGCCGCTGAGCAGCGGGGCCGTGATGTGTCTGGGCACTCCAGTGCAAAGTGGCAGCAGCTGTGCTGGCGGTGTGCCGGGTGCTTGCTCCTGCTGGTGGCTGGAGATGCTGATGCCTATCCCCGGGGCCTCTGGGCACAGAGCCTAGCCTGGACTTCTGAGACACTGTGGCCAGGAATTTCTGGGTATTTGCTGTTATTTACCATATGCTGCCAGTGGAAATTCCTTCCAGCCAGAGCCTTTTGGGAGAGCACAGAAGGGGAGCCAGGATGGCCCGGTTGCACCTGGAGCTGGTGCCAGGGCCTGGATGAACTGAATGAAGGTCTATCCTCTGGTATTAGACTCAGCTATTGAACCTGGTGAGATCCAACAGTGGCACAGGTGACAAGGGGACATCATGCTGCTCCAGGCTGTGAAGGCACTAGCCTTCAGGACTTGAGGTCCTCTCCCTGAGCAACCCCAGCTATAGTGGACCATCAAGGCTGAGCTCAAGCCCCAGCACCCTGTTTGCACTGCTGGAGGGTGCAGACAGGAGGTTGTAGGATGCCCAGGAACCTGTTTGCTGCTGGCTGAGCTGTGACAAAGCCACCAGCCATCTGCAATGTGTAGACACAGTGCTGCACTGCACCAGTGCCTGGGGACCCCTGTACTGCCCATGCTTCTCCCTGGTGGCTGAGTTCTGTCCCTAAGCATCCTGTTCCCTCTGCTCTGTGTCATCCCCAGTGGGTGCTGGCCTTCGAGATCTTCATCCCCCTGGTGCTCTTCTTCATCCTTCTGGGGCTGCGGCAGAAGAAGCCGACCATCCCTGTGAAGGAAGGTGAGTCCCAGCAAGGCAGTGCTTGGGGCACTTCCACGCTTGGGGGCACCCTGAGGCTCTGGGGAGGTGCTCCAGCCTGGGGGCAAGGGGGACCTAGAGAGGCTTTTTGGGGGACATTGCACTGGGCAGGGGCTACGGCCAAGGACTGATGGGGCAGACATGGTGAGTGGAAGTAGCAGAGTCTGTCCCAGCCTGCGGAGGCTCCCTTGGGGGTGGCAGCACCAACCAACCTGCGCCTGTCATCGGCACCAGCATTTTACGTGGGGAAGGGCGAGCTGCATGGTGCTGGAACAGTCATGGTTTCCCCTAGTAGTCGAGGGTCAGCTGGAGTGGCTCTGGGAAGGGCTCCCCAGTGGGGGGGAAAGTGACCTACAGGAAGCCCTGTGCCTGGCCCTGGCAGGCTCAGAGGCCTGGCAGGATGATAAATTGATGGGACTGGAGCTGAGGGCTCTGGGAGAATTCCAACTGGAGCTTTGGCCTGGGCTCTGGTGCCTGCGGGCTGTGCTGCTGGGAGGAGGCAGCGGAGTAGAGCTGCCAGCTCACAAGGGCCTGTGGATGCTCACCTTGATGGGTGCCCTGGCACAGGTGGCACAACAGGGCCAGGGGAGATGCTGGGCACTGGTGGTGACCCCACGTGATGATGGTTTGAGTCTGTGTTTCAGTGTGTGCTGCTGAGGGAGAGCCCAGCTGCCACTGTGGTCCGGCTGCGGCAGGCACTGCCCGGGTTCCTGCCCTGGCGCTGACATATACACTCTGTGTTGTGTGGTTTTTGGTTTGGTTTTTCGTTCTTTTTTGCTCATGTTTTCTTTTTCTTTCCCACCATCTCCCCTGCCCGCCTGCCCTTCATGCCTCAACTGCATGCGCCAGTCTGTAAGTTGGTGGGACGGGTGGGCGCCTCCCTGCATTTCCTTGCCAGTGCCCAACTCGTAATCTGGGGAGGAAGAGCCTGGTTAAGATCAACTCGCTCTGGCCTAATCCATGCCTCTGTAAACCCCTTGCCTTCCTCCACAGCTGGTGAAGATGAGCTTGGGCAGCACAGTATGGCCCCCTGGGGACTGACCAGCCGTGGTGGTATAGTCCCTTGGTTGATGGTGCTGGGTTCCCCAGGTGCTGGGGCCACTGGTGGCCATGTTCCTGGCCTCCTGGGCTGCATAGGGCTCTCCAGGCCAGATGGAGGCTTGTCTTACCCCTTCTTCTTGCCTCCCTCCTGGAGCAAAGTCTGCTGAGTCCTGTCACCGGTGTGGTGGCCTGTGGTCACCCAGTCTTGACCAATCGCTAAGGGATTGGGCGTGGCTCCCACCCTGGCACCACCACCAGGTCCCTCCCTTGGCCCCTCACAGCTGGGACGAGCTGGGATGTGGCACTAGAGGAGCCTCAAGGCCGGCAAGATGCCATGCAGTGACTTTGTCACCAAACCGTGGCATGGCCACCAGTGTGGGTTCCACCACCCCAGCAGGCTGCTGGCCCATCCTGTGCTGCACTTGTCCCTTGTTCCTGCCAGAAGCCCACCTTCACCAGTCCCTGCCGATTGTGGCCATGCTAACAGCACTGACCTATCTCTAACCACAGGGTCATCGGCCGGGTGGCGAGAGCAGGGTCCCTGCCTGGCACTGCCTGGTGACAACCTGTGGTCCCCATCGGGCAGGGGTATTCTGGGCTTGCCCTGCCCTGGGGAGGGTCTCAGCAGGAATGATGGCTCAGTGCTGGTGGAAGGGGGAATGTTTGCCAGCCCTTTGCTGCTTCTTGTTTCTTCCATCTTCCCGCTCTGTGTCTCCATTTCCACCCACCTCCAGCCGCCACAGGTTGGGGCAGCCGGGCTGGGGGGAGGCTGGGGGCTCTGGAAGCTGCAGATGACAACTCTATATTCCCTGTCGTATTTTTCCTCCTTTTCCTCTGGAGATCCACCACTGCCTCTGAGGCTACTAACAGGAGGGGCTGGGAGCCTGGAGGAGGTTGGTGGCCATCTTGGGGGCAAGTGGCAGAAATTGGCATCATCATGGGGCTCAAGGGCGCCATCACCCAGGGAAGAGTGGGTGGGAGCAAGAGGGCTGAAGCCAGGGGTGCTGGAGCTGCCTGCAGCCCCACAGAGTCACCAGCCAGGACTGCCCTGGTGGGAGAGCTGCTGACTTGTGACCATGGCCACCAGCCTCCCGTGGGCTCGCAGACCCCAGCGCGCGCTTTTCTGAACTGAGTGTCTGTTTCTCTGGTGGCCCCTTCCCCCTCCCTGCCTCTGCCTCTCCTCCCTGCTGCCTGCACTTTCCTTGGCATCTTCTGCACTCTTACTGGCTCCAGCTTTCTACACGGCGGCCCCGCTCACGTCAGCCGGGATCCTGCCGGTCATGCAGTCCCTGTGCCCCGACGGCCAGCGTGACGAGTTTGGCTTCCTGCAGTACTCCAACTCCACGTGAGTCCTGCCCTCACCATGCACTTCCTCTTGCACTCCTCATGCTCCCACATAGAGCCTGCCCCTTTCCGTGCTGTGACTGCCACCATGGGGCTGAGGCAGAAGCTGGCATCCCCCAAAGTGCTTGGGTGCAGACCACCGTGTCCTTGGTGCAGGGAACACCTCAGTCTGTTCTGCTGTGGACTCCCAGGTGTTCGGTGCTGGGAGGAGGATGGAGGTGGCCCTTGGAGACATCTTTGCAGTGCTGGGGCTCTCCTCTGAACCTTGGCACACTGGATTCAGTGTGCAGGCAAGGGCAGTGGTGCCCTGTTTCAGACAGGACTGCTGTCCCCTGCACTTGAGGGGCTCTTTCACTCAGAGCTCTGCGGAAGGTGCCTCCAACACTCTGTCCCTGAAGCCAGGGCAATCCTGGGCTCTCGCAGGGTGACACAGATTCTGGAACACCTCAGCGAAGCAGTAGAGCAAAGCAGCCTCTTTGACCCGCGGCACCCAGGACTGGAGGAGGAGCTGGAGTCGCTGCGCCGGCACCTGGAGGCCCTCAGCAGCCCTGAGCCCAGCTCCATGGAGACCCACTTCAGCAGCCGAGCAGGTGGGTTGTGTTCTGCCTGCCCCCACTGCCTGTGCAGGCAGGGACAGAGAGCACCAGCTTGCCCGGTACCCAGCAAAGTGATGGTGTGTGGCAGTACCCTGCCACTGTCCTGCATCACTGCATTGGGCAGGGCCAGCTCTGGGGTCGTGCTATGTCCCTGACGCTGGTGGGCTGCTCTGACGTCCCACCTTGGTCCTTGGCAGGGTCCAGCTTCACACTGGCGTGGGCAGCTAAAGACCAGGGAGAGCTGCAGCGCTTCCTGATGCAGAATCTGTCCCTCCCCAACAGCACGGCTGAGCTGCTCCTGGGCTCCAGCATTGACCTGCGGGAGGTGGGTGACCTCTGGGCTTTGCAGGGATCTGTGCAGCCCTGTGAATGGCACCCAGCTGGTATTTGTCCTACCCTGCCACCCCACACCAGGGCCTTGCTGGGCAAGCAGGTGCAGCACTGGTGCTCCACTCTTGGCACACCACCTGGCAGTCCTGCTCTCATCTCGGTGCAGGTGTACCAGCAGTTTTTTGATTCCTTTCCTTTGGTACCTGATGAGGCCCACGAGCGAGACCTGTGGGATGGGTTTGGCCCCAGCAAGAAGATGATGCAGCTGGAGGTGAGCGGTGCTGCGTGCAGGGAGCATGGTAGGGTAGAGCCCGTCCTCTTGTCTCCTCCTTATCCTACCCCAGGTGATCCGGGGGTGTCTGTCCCAGTAGAGAGGCTGTGACAGAACATTGTCAGGGGGCAGAGCAGCAGCAGGGATGGCTGGGGTCCATCCTGATGCTGCCACCAGTTCCCCCAGTGTTATGAGACACACCAGTGCCTATGCCTGGGTTTACCATTGCAGTGGGGGGTTGGCGCTGCCTAGGTGGTGGCTGTGGAGGGAGCAGGGGAGATTGTTCCCCCCTTGCATCTGGCATGCGAGGGACCGCTGCTCCCTGCATCTGCACATTCCTTTTCTTCACCTCCCCGTGGAGACCATGGATGCTGTGGGGCTGTTCATTTATGCTTGGGGACACACAAAGAGGGGGACTTGGGGGGAGCCCCCATCCCACCAGCCATCCCCATTCTTCATCTTGCAGAAGAGCCTCCCCAGTGGCTGGAGGAGCCTGCAGGAAGGGCTGGTTCACAGGGTGCTGCGGGACCCAGTGGCAGCCCCGCGCCAGCCGGCACTGCTCCACATGCTCTCCCAGGCTCTGGGCCTCACCAGCACTGCTGTGGCACCTGCCACCTCTGATAGCCCGCAGGCCTTCGTCACTGAGATGGAGGTGAGTACCCCATGGGGCAACCTGGGCTGCTCTGCCAGAGCAGTCACTGCAGCGCTGTCTCTACAATTTCCTGCCCTGTAGAGTGTTGTCTTCACCGGGCCAATGCTGGAGCAGCTGACGTGTGAGCAGAACCCAGGGGGACTGCGCCGCCTCCTGCGTGTGTCCCCTAGGCAGCAGCCGCTGCTGGCAGCATACCGGGCCCTGGCTTGCAATGGCAGCCGAGCCACCCGCCAGGAGCGCTTTGCCAAGCTGGCCTCTGAGCTCCAGGAGCAGCTGGACATCCCCAAGATCGTCAGCAGGGTGAGAGCTGGGCAGGTGGGGCAGCCTGGTGGCATGGATGAGACTTGGGCAGGGTTTTCTACTCAGCTGGCATTGTGTTGGGATGGGGAACAGTTACATGGCCTGGCTTCTCCTGGTCAGCCCTTTCTCNCCCCCCAGCTCTATGGTAAGATCCCAGGTGACTTGCCCTCTAGCACTTGCGTGGACACTGCCTATTGGATGGGACTGGGTGTCCCCAACATCTTCCTAGGTGTCCCTGAGGTCGCACTCCTTGTCCCACCCAAGCTCAATGTGTCCTTTGTAGGAACAGAGGACCACCCTTCCTGTCTTGAGTGATATCTCGTTTTCTCACACAAGTCCCTGCCAGCATTTGCCACCATTCTCACTGCCTCATAGCCACCGATGCACAGCAATGAGTCCAGGGCCTTACCTGGGCACAGCTCCAACCTTTTAACCAAGAAAGTGGAGTTGGTACTGTTTAGGGTCCCCGTTGGTCCCTTCCTGATGGCAAGCAGGACCCTGTTGTCCCAGCAATGAGTAACTCCTTGTCCACTCATCGTCGTAGCTGAAGCTGGAGGAGGTGAACAGCACAGCCACCCAGCACCGCCTCCGTGGCCTCCTCGAGGACCTGGTGGAGATGGAGAAGGTTCTCCGGGATGTGGACATCCTCTCGGCGCTGGCTAAGCTGCTGCCCAGGGGAGCCTGTGCCAGCAAGGCCCCGCCGCCCACGGCCAACAGCACTGGCTGGGCCAGCGCCAATGCCACAGCTGGCAATGCCACGGCAGAGGACGAGGAGGGCACCGGGGAGGGCCCGTCCAGCAGTGACAACCCCCAGGGGCAGTTCTCAGCATTCGTGCAGCTCTGGGCGGGGCTGCAGCCCATCCTCTGTGGCAACAACCGGTAGGAGCACTGGGGAATGGCTCCAGGTTCTCCCTGCGCAGGCCACAGGTGTCACCCCTTGCTGAGCAGGCAGAATGCGTGCTGTACCGCAGCCTTGTGCTGCAGCCAAGGATGCTCCCTTGTGTTGGGCAGTACCACGCAGGCACTGGAGTCAGTGTGAAGGCCTGTCATGGGCAGGGGTAGGAGCTACCTGCAGCAAGGGGTGCTGAGCCTTAAGCAGAGTGGAAAGCCTGAGTTCCCTTTGCAGGACCATCGAGCCTGAGGCACTGAAGCAGGGCAACATGAGCTCACTGGGCTTCACCAGCAAGGAGCAGCGGAACTTGGGCCTCCTTGTGCATCTGATGACCAGCAACCCCAAAATCCTGTATGCACCTGTGGGCACGGAAGTTGACAAGGTCATCCTGAAGGTGAGGATGCATAGGCTGGGACCGCTGTCCTTCTTCTCCCATCAGTCCTGCTCTGGACATGGGCTGTGTGGCAGGGAAGAGGTTGACTGCCAGGCACAGGCAGCTCCCACATGCAGTGGGAGGTGGGCAGGTATCTCCATGGCTGCTAGCCATCCCAGAGAGCAGGAAGCCTCTGCCTCTGCCCGCTGTATGACCTTCTGCCTGGCCCCCAGGCCAATGAGACCTTCGCCTTTGTGGGCAACGTCACTCACTACGCCAAGGCATGGCTGAACATCTCCCCCGAGATCCGAGCCTACCTGGAGGAAGGCCGGCTGCAGAGGCGCATCCGCTGGCTCCAGCAGGTAGGACAGTGTGGTGAGGATGAGCCTGCCTGGGATTTACTGCCCTGGCAGTGGAGAAGGGGTCGTCCTCCCCCCAGATACCCTGTAACTTCTTCATGGGATACTCTCTGGTATCCACCTTGCTCTTGTGGAGACTAGTCTGGATCCTTGCACAGTGTGCACACTGTCCCAGGAGGAGCTTTGGGTCCTACCTGTGTCCGTGGGGGGAACAGTGACCTGAGAGGCAGGGCATACCCCAACTTCTGCCTCCCATTTCTTCCTCTCTGTCTCAGTTGACCGCTGACCTCCACAAGCACCCAGAGATCCTGAATGTCTCAGACAGTGATGTTCTCCACAACTTTCTCAACGGCAACTTCTCCCTGCCCAATGCCAGCATCCTGCTCCAGCAGCTGGATACCATTGACAATGCTGCCTGCGGCTGGGTCCGCTTCATGGCCAAGGTGAGGTGGAGCCCACCTGTGGGAAGGTTGAACCACCCACAGCCAGGCTGTGTTGGGCTGAAGAGGGTCAGATCCACTGAGACCTTTTTAAGAGCATGAGACAGGAGCCCTAGGAGAGGTGGTGGCTCCTGCAGTGTCCAGAGCTTTGGGGTGATAGATGTCTAGGGTGGAGGTGCTCACACACTGTTGACTTCAGGGGCTGGGGTTGGCTTTGGGGTGGCACATGCTGTACTGTGTGAAGGCTCTGTGTGCTAGACTCATCCAGGGCCTTGGGATCTCACTATCTTGCTGGAGCTTGTCCAGAGAATGGCAGTGGAGTCAGGGAATGTTCTGGAGCACAAGTCTGATGGGGAGGGACTGAGCTGGGGGAGCTCAGCCTGGAGAAGAGGAGGCTCAGGAGGGGCCTTCTAAGTCTCTACAATTATCTGGAAGGATGTTGCAACCAGGTGGGGTTTGGTCTTTTCTCCCGGGTGACAAGTGACAGGACAACAGGAAACAGCCTAAAGTTGTATCAGGGGAGGTTTAGATTGGATTTTAGGGAAAATTTCTTCACTGAAACGGTGGTCAGCACTGGAACAGGCTGCACAGGGCAGTGGTACTACCCCTGGAAGTGTTCAAAAAGTGTGAATTTGACACCTGGGGACATGGTTTAGTGCTGGGCTTGATAGTATTTGGGTTAAAGGACTCAATGATCTTTGAGGGCTTTTCCAATCTTAGTGATTCTATGATTCTCCTCCCACTAGGTCAGCGTGGATATCTTCAAAGGCTTCCCAGATGAGGAGAGCATTGTCAACTACACGCTGAACCAGGCCTATCAGGACAATGTCACGGTCTTTGCCAGTATGTCCTTGGGAACCAGCCCTTCTCAGGGGTCGCTGAAACTTTGCCCTTCTCCAGCTGTGCCTTGAAGCCACTGGCTTCAGGATGTGGGTCCTTTGGTGCGCATGTTGGGTGGATGAGGGGTCTGAGTATCTCATGGTGCCCATCTTCTGCTCCGTGCTGCTGTCCTGGCTCTCGCACTGACACGGCCTGCTGTCTGTGTGCTCTTGCATCCCATGGGGGTCTCACATACCTGGCCATGCCAGCCATCTGATCCGTGGCAGCCCTCACGGCCTCCCCATCCCTGCCTGTTGCTATAGGCCAGCTGACGTGGCTGGCCGCTGTGGACTCCCTGCCTCTTCTGCTGCCCACAGGTGTCATCTTCCAGACCAACAGGGATGGCTCATTGCCCCCCCATGTCATGTACAAGATCCGGCAGAATTCCAGCTTCACAGAGAAGACCAACGAGATCCGGCGGGCGTACTGGCGGCCCGGCCCCAACACCGGCGGCCGCTTCTACTTCCTCTACGGCTTCGTCTGGATCCAGGGTAAGAGTCAGCGCCCTGCCACAGCTGCCCATGGCCCTGGCCCTTGCGCGCTCAGCCTGGCCTCTCCTCCTCTTCCACAGACATGATGGAGCGTGCCCTCATCAACACGTTTGTTGGCCACGATGTGGTGGAGCCTGGCAACTATGTGCAGATGTTCCCATACCCGTGTTATACCCGGGATGAGTGAGTAACATTCACCTGCAGGACCATCCTCCTTCCACTTTGCAGGCCAGAATACTTTAACTGGGAAAAGGGAACAAGTTTGGGGGCCTGAAGGGGATTGGTAACACTGGGAGTGATGAGCAACCAGTTAAGTCCAATTCCCTGGACTACCAGGCTTGGGAAGGCAGGGGAAAGTAAAGGAGTGGCACATGTGTCTGTCGGTGGTTATGAATTACAGTGGTCTGAAGGCAGCACCTGTAGAAGTCCCAGTGCCACCTATACTCCTGGGCAGGAGGCTGGAGAGGGCCCCATCCACACCAGGGTAGGCAGAGTCTGAGCCCGTGGCTACTACATGCCTGCAAAGGCCTGCCAGCCACGACACCGGATTGTCCTGTGGGCTCACTGGAGAAGTTCTTTCAGGGCACTAAAGAGGTGCTGGTTGTCCCTGAGCGGTGGGAGAGCCCCTCCAAGGCCCCATGCCCCAGGGTCTCTGCAGGTCTCTGTGGCAGTGCCACTATCCACTTCTCCCCTCTCTTCCTCTACCCCATCAGCTTTCTCTTTGTCATCGAGCACATGATGCCCCTCTGCATGGTGATCTCCTGGGTCTACTCAGTGGCCATGATGATCCAGCACATCGTGACAGAGAAGGAGCATCGCCTGAAAGAGGTAGGGATGGTGGAAGAGATTCTTGGGGAGGAGTGGGCATATCTGAGCCCTACATTCTGTGCTTTGTCGCTGGTCACCTTCCTTGTATTTCTGGGTCACATGAACTAGGGCAGATGCAGATCCCAAATCCCTGGGCTGAGCTGGTCCTTCTGAGTGTCCTTAGCATGAGATGAGCCCTGCCCAGCGCCAGAGGGAGCTGATCTCCTTGGCACCCCAATACAGGGTGCTGTGTCTTGCCCACTCCCAGCAGCTCTGTTGGTGCTACCCCTTGCTCTCCCAGCCCAGTGAGAATGGAAGCAGGGGTTCACAGGGTTGGGGACAGCCCCACTGAGTAGTTTTGGCCTCACAGGTGATGAAGATGATGGGCCTGAACAATGCAGTGCACTGGGTGGCTTGGTTCATCACTGGCTTTGTCCAGCTCTCCATCTCGGTCACAGCACTCACTGCCATTCTCAAGTATGGCAAGGTCCTGATGCACAGTGACGTCCTCATCATATGGCTCTTCCTCGCCATCTATGCCGTGGCCACCATCATGTTCTGGTGAGCTGCCTGGTCTGTGCTGAGCAGTAAAGGGGCATGGGCAGTGCCAGGTTGTTGTGCCATGGAGCAAGGGTGCTGGGAGCTGTGTGGGCAAGGGCTGGTGGAGGGGCACAAGTCCCTCCAAGCAGCTGATTTGGGGAGCCAATTTATTGCCTCAACACCACCAAAACCAGATGGTGTGGGGAAAGTCCTGATGGGGTGGGATTCAAGGAGATGCTGTCATCCCTGCAGCTTTCTGGTGTCGGTGCTCTACTCCAAGGCCAAGCTGGCCTCTGCCTGTGGTGGCATCATCTACTTCCTCAGCTACGTGCCTTACATGTATGTGGCCATCCGGGAGGAGGTGGCTCATGACAAGATCACAGCCTTTGAGAAGTGCATTGCGGTGAGTTGGCTGCAGCAGCTGGGGACATGTTTGGTCCCAGGTTTGCCTCAGGCATCTCATGTCCAGTACAAAGCCACCAAGCTGTCACCAAGCCCTGGGCAAGCCATTGCCTGTATGAACCAACTCCCTGTGGGGCTTTGGAGGTATCCGCAGAAGGTTTAGTGCCTCTCAGGGCCAGGAGCATTTCCATGGGACTGGGTGGGGCAGCACTGGGTAGGAATTCACCCCAACCTGTTCTCCTGGAGCTGGCCTGTGGTTCCTGCTGACCTCCCATTCCCTTCCCTCCACCTCTTCACAGTCCCTCATGTCCACCACGGCCTTTGGGTTGGGCTCCAAGTACTTTGCGCTGTATGAGGTGGCTGGCGTGGGTATCCAGTGGCACACCTTCAGCCAGTCACCTGTGGAAGGAGATGACTTCAACCTCCTGCTGTCCATGATGATGCTGGTTGTGGATGCCATGGTGTACGGGGTGCTCACGTGGTACATCGAGGCTGTGCACCCGGGTACGTGTGGGCAAAGGGGCATGAGGGCACCCCAGACCTTACAGGAGCCTCTTTGCTGGGGGACACCTGCCTACATGTCCTCATCTACTGGTGTCAGCCAGGTGTCTCAATTCAGGGGCCAGCTGTAGCAAAACCAGATGTCCACAGCTGGGATACCAATCACCCTTATGCCCACTTGTGGAAGCATCTCAGCTGCTCCCTGTTTTTTTCATTGTAAAGCTGAAGCATGAACCAACCCAACCTGAATCCCAAAGGACTTTGTTTCCTGGCACAGCCCACAGAGCTGCCCTGAGCCCAGCTGGCTGGAGTGTTCACAGCCTCCACCCTGCAGTGGTGACCTGACCTGGGAAAACCCCCAAGCCCATGCCCATGCCAAGCTCTGACCCAGTCCTCAGCAGCTTCTGCATGGCCCTGGGTGTAGGGTTGGCTCTGACTCCCTGGGGCTGTGGTTGCAGGCATGTTCGGCCTGCCACGGCCCTGGTACTTCCCTTTCCAGAAGTCTTACTGGCTGGGCAATGGGCGTGTGGAGACCTGGGAGTGGACCTGGCCGTGGTCACGCACCACCCGCCTCAGCATCATGGAGGAGGATCAGGCCTGTGCCATGGAGAGCCGGAGGCTGGGTGAGGGCAGCTGGGGGCGGCAGTGGGTGGCACAAGGGTGGCCCTGGCTCTGCCACGGGGTCTTGCCTTGGCCATGGATCTCTGTGCTCTTGTCAGGGCAGGATACTGGGCCAAGCACTGTGGCCTCTCTGGGAGCTGCCACTGTGTCATGGGAGGGGGAAAACTGTCAAGAAGCAGAGGGGAAAGGACCACAAACCAGCATAGCCACCATGGGATGGAGGCGGGTTGATTCATTCCCAGGGAGCCCCACTCAAAGCCTGGCTTCCCTGCCTTCCTCTGGCTCCTCACCATCCCACTGTCACAGCAGAGGAGACAAGGGGCATCGAGGAGGAGCCGACCCACCTCCCCTTGGTCGTCTGCATCGACAAGCTCACCAAAGTCTACAAGACAGACAAGAAGTTGGCACTAAACAAGCTGAGCCTCAACCTCTACGAGAACCAGGTCGTGTCCTTCCTGGGGCACAATGGTGCAGGCAAGACCACCACCATGTGAGTACCTGTCTGGGCGGACAGAGACCATGTTTCTCTGGCCAGCTGCAGGGTGTGAGGTAGGGGCTTCAGGATGTTCCTACAGGGCCCTGTGGCAGCTGGTGCCATGCCCAGAGGGCAGCAGTGTGGGTGTGGGGCTGGCACAAACACAGGACAGGCAATTGGCTCATGGCCTTGTGCTGATACTGCTCTGCCTGGGGCCCAGCAGATGTTCCCAGAGGTGGTAGTTGGGACTGGGACCAGACTGAGGAATATGAGCTGCCTCACACTGTTGCCTTTCTCCATCCATCCAGGTCCATCCTCACTGGCTTGTTCCCTCCAACATCGGGCTCTGCTACCATCTATGGCCATGATATCCGTACGGAGATGGACAAGATCCGGAAGAACCTGGGCATGTGTCCCCAGCACAACGTGCTCTTTGACAGGCTGACAGTGGAGGAGCATCTCTGGTTCTACTCGCAGCTCAAGAGCATGGCAGAAGAGGAGATCCGCAAGGAGATGGACAAGTAGGCACCCTCCAGTTCCTTTGTCTTTATCCATGCCTTTGGCATGAGTGAGTCTCCTTCCTGCTGGCTGTGCCATGGAGGGTGATCTGGTGGCAGAGGTGTCCCATGGAGTAGCTCCACTAAGTGTTTTCCCACCCTTGGGGTGTCAGGCTGTAGAAGTGAGCAGAAGATGCTCATAGCCTGACTGCAGTTGGGCAGTCCCAGCAGCCGAAGGCCACAGGTATCATGTGGGGAAGAGGCATTACATACTCCCCACAGGCACTGGGCACCCATACAGCCCCCCCAGCATTCCTGGTGCTTCTGTCCTGTCCCCAGGATGATTGAGGACCTGGAACTCTCGAACAAACGGCACTGCCAGGTGCAGACTCTCTCGGGCGGCATGAAGAGGAAGCTGTCAGTGGCCATTGCCTTTGTGGGTGGGTCGCGGGCTGTTATCTTGGATGAGCCCACAGCTGGTGTGGACCCATATGCCCGAAGGGCCATCTGGGACCTCATCCTCAAGTACAAGCCAGGTGAGCTGAGCTGGGCAGAGCCTGGCATGCTCCTCTCTGGCAACCCTAGCCCCTCTGCTGAGGCTTTGTGCTGCCATCAGGGAGGACCATCTTGCTCTCCACACACCACATGGATGAGGCTGACCTGCTAGGGGACCGCATCGCCATCATCTCCCATGGCAAGCTCAAGTGCTGTGGTTCCCCATTGTTCCTCAAGAGCACCTATGGTGACGGCTACAAGCTGACAGTGGTGAAGAAGCAGTCGGACACCAGGAATGGCACAGGTCTGGGGACAAGTGGGACCCTTTGTTAGAGGAGTAGATGGCACCAGCCCTTCTTCAGCCCATCAGAGGAGAGGTCAACATCCAAGTACTCCCATCTTGAATCTCCTTAGGCCACATGGAGGGCAGAGGGAATGGGCCAGGGATGTAGGAGGTCCCATTGCTCAGCTTTAATTTTTCCAAGCTGGGTCCTTGGCCAGACCCTACACAGTGGCATTTGTCTCCAGGTGCTGGTTCTGTCCAGCCTGTGGGTTACCCACTGAGATGTCCAGTGTGGGCCACATTGCAGAACACCATCCCCAGACCAGTCAGGGACAGGGAATCCCCTATGGCACTGGGGAGTAGGGGAATTGTGGTGAGTCTTGGTGGGAGGCCAGGTGTGAAGTGACTGATGGGTACTGCCCCTCTGCCCCAGAGCTAGGCCAGCCACTCAGCCCCCCGGGCCACTCTTCTGTCAGCCCCTGCTTGGAGCCTCGCGTCTCCCAGTTTATCAAGAAGTACGTGGCCTCCTGCCTCCTCATCTCAGACACCAACACAGAGCTCTCCTACATCCTGCCCAGTGAGGCTGTTAAGAAGGGCTGCTTTGAGAGGCTCTTCCAGGTACCTGCAGGGGCTGGCGGGGTGGGCAGGCAAGGGGCTGTGGCACTGTGGACATCTGCCCTCCTCACACAGCACTTTGCTCCCACAGCACTTGGAGCAGAGCCTGGAAGAGCTGGACCTCACCAGTTTTGGGCTGATGGACACCACGCTGGAGGAGGTCTTCCTGAAGGTGTCCGAGGAGGACCAGTCTCTGGAGAACAGTGACGTGGGTACGGGTGCTGGTGGGGGCACAAGGTGCTGCTGGGGCTGGTGAGAGGCTGTGTAATCTTGCTGGGCTTGGTGGCTGCAGGAGTCTCCTGTACCAGGTGGAGGAAAGGTTACCAGCAGAGCCCATCCCAGCCAAGAGCAGCCAGCCTCTGCTCCACTCTGGGTTTACTCCCACCTGGAATAGTGTCTAGCTCTGGTGTCGTCAGCACAGGTCTTCAGAGGACACCACGGAGATGCTCCGAGGGCTGGAACAGCTCTGCCGTGGAGCCAGGCTGGGAGAGCTGGGGGTGTTGATCTGGAGAAGAGAAGGCTCCAGGGAGACCTTATGGCACCTTCTAGTGCCTAAAGGGGGCTTGAAAAAATGAGAGAGAGGGACTTTATATAGGCAGATAGTGTTAGGACAAGGGGAGAATGGTTTTAAACTAAAAGAGGAAAAGTTTAGATTAGATGTTAAAAGGAAATTCTCCCCTGTGAGGGTGGTGAGGCCCTGGCACAGGTCATGCAGAGGAGCTGTGAGTGCACCATCCCTGGAAGTGTTCAAGGCCAAGTTGGATGGGGCTTGGAGCAACCTGGTTTAGCGAAAGGTGTCCCTGCGCATGGCAGGGGGATGGAACGAGGTGAGGTCCCTTCCAACCCAAACCAGTCTGTGATTCTGTGATACGATCCATCCTCCGTCAGTGCCATGCTGCAGTGAAGAGTAGCATGGCTGGTGGCAACCCACATTTTTCCTTTCAGACATGAAGGAGTCCAAGGATGCCCTGCAACCACCCGCCTCTGAGCTGGGCCCAAAGTCTGAAGCCAATGGGGAGCCCCTGGCCGAAGCAGCCATGCCAGAGAAGCCTGAGGTGGAGCTTAGCAACCTGGTGACCTGCTCCAAACTGGCGCAGTCGCAGGCATCCCTGCGCTCAGCGTCCTCGGTGGGCTCCGTGCGCGGCGATGAAGGTGGGGCTTATTCTGAATTCTTTGGGGATTACGCGCCCCTGTTTGGTAACCGACAGGACCCCGATAACGTCAGTCTGCAAGGTTGGTGTCGCTGGTGCCCGGGCAGCAGCAGGGGCTGGGGGAGGCACTCAGCTGGGACATGGAGGGTTCGCCGAGGGCGGGCAGAGCTGGCCCTGGTCCCACGGGGTATGTGGTTGTGTCTGAGATGAGTGGCTGTGACCGCTGGGACGAGAGCCCGTGGGGAGGGGGCTGATGGGGCATCCAACAACACAGCACCCAGAGAGCTACAGCCTGGGTGGGAGGGCTGCGAACAGGCTCTTTCCACAAGTTTGCACCCCATACTGATAGGGTGTGCATGAGGGTCTCATGCCAAGGTGTGGAGCCAGTGAGGGCAGCCAGAGCTGGCTCTGCCTCTGCCTCCTGTGGATCTCCAGTGCCACCTTGCAGACTTGTCCCACTAACATGCCCTCTCCCCACACTGGCACCAGTTGGGTTTCTCCTCTTGGCCCTTGGGTTCAGAGTCACCTTCCAGGTGATGGCTTCACCTGTCATACCCTGCCCCGGGTGCAAGGCTCTTCTTTCCTGGATGCTGGGATTCCTGGATATGGAGGGTGCAGGCAGGTGCCTCAAGGTTGTTGCTGTAGTCACAGATCTTGTTCTGGGTTATCTCACAATTCTTGTGACTAATTTAGGGATGCACCACCTCTTCCCCCCCACCCTGGCTGTGGGAGGCAGAGCTGGGACAGTGCTGTGGCAGAGCTCCCACTGTCTCACTGGGACTCCCACCTATGTCTCATCCCCTGTTCCTGACTGTGCTGACCCCTCACCAGCTGGCAGAGCTGATGGGAAAATGAATGGGTCCTAGAAAAAACCACCAAGTTAGGTTGTTTTTTTTAAAACTATTGTCTAAATTTTCCTTTTGGGGCCAAGAGGAACCTGCCAGCCAGCTGTCTTGCTTCCCACTGCGCTGCTGCTGTGGCTCGGTAGCAGTTGGAGTTGGGTGCTGCCCTGACCCTTGGGATGGTTGAACTGGGCTGCATGTCTGGCTCAGCTTCCTGGGAGCCCAGGCGGGTGTGGGAGCAACTGTGCCAGGGGGCTGATNCCAGGTGGAGGAAAGGTTACCAGCAGAGCCCATCCCAGCCAAGAGCAGCCAGCCTCTGCTCCACTCTGGGTTTACTCCCACCTGGAATAGTGTCTAGCTCTGGTGTCGTCAGCACAGGTCTTCAGAGGACACCACGGAGATGCTCCGAGGGCTGGAACAGCTCTGCCGTGGAGCCAGGCTGGGAGAGCTGGGGGTGTTGATCTGGAGAAGAGAAGGCTCCAGGGAGACCTTATGGCACCTTCTAGTGCCTAAAGGGGGCTTGAAAAAATGAGAGAGAGGGACTTTATATAGGCAGATAGTGTTAGGACAAGGGGAGAATGGTTTTAAACTAAAAGAGGAAAAGTTTAGATTAGATGTTAAAAGGAAATTCTCCCCTGTGAGGGTGGTGAGGCCCTGGCACAGGTCATGCAGAGGAGCTGTGAGTGCACCATCCCTGGAAGTGTTCAAGGCCAAGTTGGATGGGGCTTGGAGCAACCTGGTTTAGCGAAAGGTGTCCCTGCGCATGGCAGGGGGATGGAACGAGGTGAGGTCCCTTCCAACCCAAACCAGTCTGTGATTCTGTGATACGATCCATCCTCCGTCAGTGCCATGCTGCAGTGAAGAGTAGCATGGCTGGTGGCAACCCACATTTTTCCTTTCAGACATGAAGGAGTCCAAGGATGCCCTGCAACCACCCGCCTCTGAGCTGGGCCCAAAGTCTGAAGCCAATGGGGAGCCCCTGGCCGAAGCAGCCATGCCAGAGAAGCCTGAGGTGGAGCTTAGCAACCTGGTGACCTGCTCCAAACTGGCGCAGTCGCAGGCATCCCTGCGCTCAGCGTCCTCGGTGGGCTCCGTGCGCGGCGATGAAGGTGGGGCTTATTCTGAATTCTTTGGGGATTACGCGCCCCTGTTTGGTAACCGACAGGACCCCGATAACGTCAGTCTGCAAGGTTGGTGTCGCTGGTGCCCGGGCAGCAGCAGGGGCTGGGGGAGGCACTCAGCTGGGACATGGAGGGTTCGCCGAGGGCGGGCAGAGCTGGCCCTGGTCCCACGGGGTATGTGGTTGTGTCTGAGATGAGTGGCTGTGACCGCTGGGACGAGAGCCCGTGGGGAGGGGGCTGATGGGGCATCCAACAACACAGCACCCAGAGAGCTACAGCCTGGGTGGGAGGGCTGCGAACAGGCTCTTTCCACAAGTTTGCACCCCATACTGATAGGGTGTGCATGAGGGTCTCATGCCAAGGTGTGGAGCCAGTGAGGGCAGCCAGAGCTGGCTCTGCCTCTGCCTCCTGTGGATCTCCAGTGCCACCTTGCAGACTTGTCCCACTAACATGCCCTCTCCCCACACTGGCACCAGTTGGGTTTCTCCTCTTGGCCCTTGGGTTCAGAGTCACCTTCCAGGTGATGGCTTCACCTGTCATACCCTGCCCCGGGTGCAAGGCTCTTCTTTCCTGGATGCTGGGATTCCTGGATATGGAGGGTGCAGGCAGGTGCCTCAAGGTTGTTGCTGTAGTCACAGATCTTGTTCTGGGTTATCTCACAATTCTTGTGACTAATTTAGGGATGCACCACCTCTTCCCCCCCACCCTGGCTGTGGGAGGCAGAGCTGGGACAGTGCTGTGGCAGAGCTCCCACTGTCTCACTGGGACTCCCACCTATGTCTCATCCCCTGTTCCTGACTGTGCTGACCCCTCACCAGCTGGCAGAGCTGATGGGAAAATGAATGGGTCCTAGAAAAAACCACCAAGTTAGGTTGTTTTTTTTAAAACTATTGTCTAAATTTTCCTTTTGGGGCCAAGAGGAACCTGCCAGCCAGCTGTCTTGCTTCCCACTGCGCTGCTGCTGTGGCTCGGTAGCAGTTGGAGTTGGGTGCTGCCCTGACCCTTGGGATGGTTGAACTGGGCTGCATGTCTGGCTCAGCTTCCTGGGAGCCCAGGCGGGTGTGGGAGCAACTGTGCCAGGGGGCTGATGTCCCTCTCTCTCCCAGAGCAAGAAGCAGAGATGGAAGCAGAGGATTGTGACCTGGCAGGTCAGGGGAGTTTCAAGCTGGAAGGCTCATGGCTGAAGCTGCGCCAGTTCCATGGGCTGATCGTCAAACGCTTCCACTGTGCCAAGCGCAACACCAAGGCCCTCTTCTCGCAGATCCTCCTGCCCGCCTTTTTCGTCTGCGTGGCCATGACTGTGGCGCTCTCTGTGCCCGAAATAGGTGCATGCAAGCCACCTACCTACCTGCATGCTGGGTGGCCTGTTCTGCCTACCCCAGTGTGGCCGCTGGCTGCAGGAGGACAAGGCCAAGGCAGTCTCCCTGTGTGCAGTGGTGCTGTGGGTACGAGCAGGTTCCTGTCCTTGTCCCCACAGGTGACCTGCCACCCCTCATCCTCTCGCCATCCCAATACCACAACTACACTCAGCCCAAGGGCAACTTCATTCCTTATGCCAACGAGGAGCGGCGTGAGTACCGGTGAGAGCTGCCACTGCTGGTGACCAGCACCCCATGCCCAAGGCCCATCCCTGTCTCCATCCATGGGACTGCAACGCGGGCAAGTGGGGAGGGCAGCCCACAGCAGGCCTAGTGCCAGGGCTGGCTCAGGAGCAGAGCCTAGCTGGTGCCATGTCACCTGACAGAAAGCAACCTCTGTCCTGGCCAGGGTATCTCTGGGAGATGTGCCAGTCCTGACATTGTGACTAGCAGCTCAGTCATGCCAGGCACAGGCTGTGTGTGCCCATGATAAGTGCCAAGGCCTCAGGGAGGTCCCAGAAGAAGATGGCCATGGTGCTGAGATCTGTGTCTCCTGCTCCTTCTCACTGGCTCCTTTCCCTGCAGCATTAGGCTGTCTCCCGATGCCAGCCCTCAGCAGCTGGTGAACACTTTCCATCTGCCCTCTGGTGTGGGGGCCACCTGCGTGCTCAAAACACCCTTCAACAACACGCTGGACCAGCCCATGCAGACCCTCAACCTCAATAGCAATGAGTCCAAAATGCTGGCAGCCAAGTACTTTGATGCCATGTGCATTGACTCCTTCACCCAGGGCCTTCCGCTTTCCAACTTTGTGCCGCCGCCTCCATCCCCAGCTCCCTCTGACTACCCCATGTCAGTGGATGAGGACCTGCTCCGTGCCTGGAACTCCACAACCTTCTCTGCTGTTAAAGGTATCACCTGTGCTGGGTGCTCTTGTGTCTGGGATTTGTCTCTAGCAGGGAGATGGTGACTCTCCTCACAGAAGTGGCTCCAGGGACCCCTGGGAGTACCTGTTAGTCTGGCCTGGCCACACATCAGAGCTTTCTTGGGCTGAACTTGTGGCTTTGGCCCTGGAACACTGTCCTCATTCAGCCCCATCAATGCCAGTAGAGCTCCTTGGACAGTGACACTGTCACAAAGCCCTGTGGCCAGCCTTGTGTCACCTTTGCTGGATATGATCCCTGGCCCTTTCTTTCTCCAGCCACACCTCATGGCCCATCTCTGAATCTCTGTCCCCTCAAAGCTTTTCGCATGTCTGTCGCTTGGTCACCAGGACCCTGCCTGGCCAGTCGCCCAACCCTCATGCTGTCCCCAGCAGCTGGGGCAGGCAGGAGCCTGGCTGTGAGCCACCCCTTCTGCTCCTCAGGGACTGTGACATCAGCCCCTGCCCTGCCCCGTGTCATCCATGAGCCCATCAAGTGCACATGCTCCATGCAGGGGACCGGCTTCTCCTGCCCTAGTGGCGTGGGGGGCCATCCCCCACAGATGAAGGTGGTGACAGGGGACATCCTGACAGACATCACAGGGCGCAACATCTCTGAGTATCTGCTCTACACCTCAGACCGCTTCCGGCTGCACAGGCAAGAGGGGAGGCTGGGAGGGTCTGCCCTGCACCATAGAGCAGGGGTGAGAACCGGGGGCCTGGGGATACCTGCCCCAGGGTGCTGGCTGGAGTCAGCAACATGCTCAAGCATGGTTCCACCCCTGGAGGTGCAGGACAGCAGTTGCAGCTTCCTCAGCAGTGCCTTGTCCCACAGGTATGGGGCACTCACGTTCGGCAACGTCCAGAAATCCATCCCGGCCTCCTTCGGAGCCAGGGCTCCGGCCACGGTGCGCAAGATTGCTGTGCGGAGAACAGCCCAGGTGGGACAGCACTGCGCCTCAGGGCAGGGGAGATAGGTGGGGAGGAAAGGGTGCAGGCAGGGACCCCTGGGACTGCTCTACTGCAGTGTTCTTCAAGTGCTTTCGGAGGCTCCAGCCACGGGGGAGTGGTCAGCAGGTCTGGCCCAGCACAGTCAGCAATGGCCTGTTCTCCCCACAGCCTTGAGCACAGGACGCCTGCCCTGTGGCTGGCTGTCCATCTCATCCTATCCCTCCCTCCCAGTACATCTCTGGACCCAGCTCTCTTGCCACCTCCCACTGTTCCTCTCTCCTCCTCCAGGTCTTCTACAACAACAAGGGCTACCACAGCATGCCCACTTACCTCAACACTCTCAACAACGCCATCCTGCGAGCCAACCTGCCCAAGAGCAAGGGCAACCCTGCTGCCTATGGTGAGGATCTGGAGGCGTTAGAGGGCAGGAGCATGTCAGGGACAGCATTAGGGCATGGTCCAACCAGGCTCCAAAGTGCAGTGTCCACCTTGGGCCAAGCAGGCTAGTGTCCAGCTGGAACAGTGGTTCACACACCTTAGCTCTGAGATATGAGAGCTGGGATGTGCTCTTTGTCAGGTCTGGGCTGGAATGTCCCAAAGTGCTGCCTGAAAGTGCCTGGGCTTGTGACATGTCCAAGGGTGCTCTCCAGTGAGGGAGGGCTTGGCCTTGAGGCGCTGAGTTGGTTCAGAGAACCCAGCTCCTGCTGAGCTTCAGGTTGGAAACCCATCCTGCTCAGAGCCAGTACCAGGCAGACTGGGGACAGGGGTCTGTGTCCCAAGACAGTTTTCATGCTTCAGTGTTTCTTCTTGGTCGTTGTTGCAGGCATCACAGTCACCAATCACCCCATGAACAAAACGAGTGCCAGCCTGTCTCTGGATTACCTGTAGGTCCAAGGAGAGGGTCTGAGGGAGGGTGGCTGTCCCATGGGAGGTAGGGGGCTTCTTACTGATGGTTGCAGGGGAAGGCTGAGGCTTCTGCTTTGCAGGCTGCATGGTGGGGAGGGACAGGGTGGCTGTGACGTGGGGGTCCCTGTGCCATGCCCTGCGCTGTGCACAGTGACTGTCCCACACTAGGGTGGGTGGCCCTTCCCCAGGCAACTGAGGGTGATGGAGTCCCTGCTCTCCTTGCTCCCCATCCAGCCTGCAAGGCACAGATGTGGTGATCGCCATCTTCATCATTGTGGCCATGTCCTTTGTCCCAGCCAGCTTTGTGGTATTCCTGGTGGCTGAAAAGGCCACCAAGGCCAAACACCTGCAGTTTGTGAGTGGCTGTGACCCTGTCATCTACTGGTTGGCCAACTACATGTGGGACATGGTAAGCAGGACACGTGGCCCCACTAGCCAAGTCTCCGGGGCTGTGCCAGGGAGTGGGCAGTCACAGAAGTTTATGTCTTCTTCAGCTAAATTACCTGGTGCCAGCCACATGCTGCATCATCATCCTGTTCGTGTTTGACCTCCCAGCATATACGTCTCCCACCAACTTCCCCGCTGTCCTCTCCCTCTTCCTGCTCTATGGGTATGTTGCTCAGAGCGGGGTGGTCAGGAGGCACTGAGGATGCCTCCAGATTCTTATGAGGTGGTGGTTTTAAACTAAAAGATAGACATTTAGACCAGATGTTAAGAAGAAATTTTTCATTATGAGGGTGGCGAGGCCCTGGCACAGATTGCCCAGAGAAGCTGTGGCTGCCCTGTTCATGGAAATGTTCAAGGCCAAGTTGGACAGCTTGGAGCACTAGTGGAAGGTGTCCCTGCCCGTGGCCAGGGACTGGATTAGATGACCTTGAAAGGTCCTTTCCAATCCAAACCATTCTGTGATGTTCTGCAGCCTCCGTAGCTGTTTGGGGTGGAGTGGCTGTGAGGGCTGGGGTGGGAGAGCCTGGGAACAGCAGGCTGGAAATGGGCAGTCCCAAGGCTGGGGGCCCCTCTGCTGCCATACTGACGTGTGCTTTTCACCTCCCCAGCTGGTCCATCACCCCTATCATGTACCCAGCCTCCTTCTGGTTTGAGGTGCCCAGCTCTGCTTACGTCTTCCTCATCGTCATCAACCTCTTCATTGGCATCACAGCCACTGTCGCCACGTTCCTGCTGCAGCTCTTTGAGCACGACAAGGTACGGCATTCACAGCTCCGATGAGGGCTACCGGGAAGGGAGACGCTGACATCTGTTTGTGGCGCGGCTCAGGCTGGGAGGGCCCTCAGGAGGTCTCTGTTTCCAGCAGGATCAGCCGTGAGACCTGACTGGGCTGGATCTTGGGGATCCTGATCCTACCACTCACTCAAGGTTGGTGGTTGTGTCCTCTCTGCTGTCCCCACAGGACCTGAAGGTGGTGAACAGCTACCTGAAGAGCTGCTTCCTCGTGTTCCCTAACTACAACCTGGGCCACGGCCTGATGGAGATGGCCTACAATGAATATATCAATGAGTACTATGCCAAGATTGGTATGGCCTCTTGTTCTCTCCCTCCCTTGCTCCAGGTCATGTGGGGCTGGAGGGGACCACGATGCTGGCACATCCCCTTTTGCCTGCCCCATGGGGGTGTCTTGAGGCCCAGAGCAACCTGGAGCGAAAAGCCAAGGGGGTGTACTAGATAGGGCACAGAAAGAGACACGGCTGAGGGTCAGCTGTGGCGTGGTGCCAGCATTGCTGAAAGTGGTTCCTTGGGCCATCCCAAATAGCAGCCCCATGGGGAGAACAGGGTGTGAGCCCTGACAGAGGTGTGTGGTTCT
This sequence comes from Cnemophilus loriae, assembly GCA_013397755.1. NCBI lineage: Eukaryota > Metazoa > Chordata > Aves > Passeriformes > Corvidae > Cnemophilus > Cnemophilus loriae. Next base: position 68,500 of record VZTF01009723.1, on the reverse strand, counting down.
GCTGCTGCTGCACACTGCCTGTGGTGGGCCATGATGAGACTGGTGGATCTTAGTGGGGCCATAGTGTAGCTATGGTGGGCCATGGTGGGTCTGTGCTGTGACAGGAGGGATGGGGGCTGCAGGGACTCTCCTTCCAGACAGGGTTTCCTGAGGGCTGCCCTGCCAAACCAACACAAGCCTTTTGCCACTTACAGCTTCAGCCTGGCCTCAGAAGCTCCCCTGCTCTCTGCTTTTTGAGCAGCTTCTGTACATTACCCAGGTGCTGCTGGCATCATGAGGGACAGTTTTGGGTCAGGATTTGACAAATCCCTCTGATACCACTCTCAGCTGAGTTGATTCATCCTACTGAGGTTGAAAACTTACCAGATGATTTCCACAGCACCTATGCTCTGAGAGGGAGTTGTATTGCAACCAGCCCAGGCAACTGTAGTGGGCGAGCATGGGAGCAGTGTCATTGTCATGGGTCAGCTCAGGAGGTACAACCAGGCCGTCCCCATGGGAAGGTGTCCCCAGCTGCTCTCTCCTCTTCTTCCTACTCAGGGCAGTTCGATAAAATGAAATCACCCTTTGAATGGGACATCGTGACACGGGGGCTTGTTGCCATGACAATTGAAGGCTTTGTTGGCTTCTTCATCACCATCATGTGCCAGTACAACTTCTTCCGGAAGCCCCAGTGAGTGTGCCATGGGGCAGGGATGCTGGGGCCAGCCATGGGGTAAAGATTTGCCATTGGGATCCTTGAGCTTCAGGCTGCCCTTCTGGCGGTGTTGAGCAGGAGCTGCCCGGGGCTGTCAGGGATGCAGCTCCTGGTCCCACATTCCCCCCTGCCTCTGCCTCCTCCCACAGGCGTCTGCCCGTCTCCACCAAACCCATCGAGGATGACATTGACGTGGCCAATGAGAGGCACCGGGTCCTGCGTGGTGATGCCGACAATGACATGCTAAAGATCGAGAACCTCACGAAGGTGGCGGCTGCATCAGGCTGCAAGGAGACTCCTGGGACCAGCCCATCCCAGGGATGTGGGTGGGGCAGCGGGTCCAGGTGGCTGCTGGTGGGCTGAGTCCCCATCCCCTTCCCTGCCAGGTGTACAAGTCCCGCAAGATTGGGCGCATCCTGGCTGTGGACCGGCTGTGTGTGGGTGTGCGTCCTGGGGAATGCTTTGGGCTGCTGGGCGTCAATGGTGCGGGCAAGACTACAACATTCAAGATGCTGACAGGGGATGAGAGCACCACAGGTGGAGAGGCCTTCATTAACGGACATAGGTAAAGGGGGCCTGGGGGCTGCCTGCTTTCCTGGGGTTGGGATGGGGTCTGCTTGGAGGGCTCCCAGGATAAAGCAGCGTGAGTGAGCTTGTGTGTCCCTGTGAGACTCTGTAGCCTTGTGTCCTCCTGGGTGACCATCAATCTGGGATGTGGGGCAAGAGACAGTGGCCCTGGGCTGAGGCTGCCCATTAGGGTTTTACCTGGGGGAAGATGCTCCAGTGTAAAGGCGTGTGAAAGGGGGCTCAGCAGCGGTCCTCACAAAAAGAATTCCTTCTTCCCACAACCCCTCAATCCTCTGCCACAGCATCCTGAAGGAGCTCCTGCAGGTCCAGCAGAGCTTGGGCTACTGCCCCCAGTTCGACGCTCTCTTTGATGAACTGACGGCCCAGGAGCACCTGGAGCTCTACACCCGCCTGCGTGGCATCCCCTGGAAGGATGAGGAGCGGGTAGGGCTCTGGGCAAGTAACGCCAAGTGGGGTGTTGGTGGAGAAACTTTTGCTTGTCTCAAGAGGAACCTTTTGGCTAAGGAACCCCTGGCGGTGCTTCTTGGCACCCCGCAGATCATTTGTCTCACAGTGCGATGGAGACACGCAGCCACTCTCACTGAGCTAGCNGAGTGGGGGCTGGATTACATCCTCTTAAGGGATACAAGGGATGTCTGTCTGTTGGCCAGTCAGACAGACTGAATCTCCATAGGGTCAATGGGAGAGGCCTTTTTTACTGAAGTAAGAGGGGTGTCTTGCACTTTGGGACCTGCCCACCAGCGGGTTTCCTCAGTACTTGGGCTCTCTGGCCCCCCGGCCACCATAACTGTTGGTTCAGCTGACACAGCAGGCAAACAGTTGGCACATCCAAGGGCTGGTGCTGTGCCACAGAGATGGCATCTCACTGGGCAGCAGCGGCAGCCTGAGCCAGCGCTGCTGCCCTTGTGGCAGTGCCGCCCTGGTAGTGTGCCCACATAGGATGCCGGGGCCAGACACATGCATTCGCAGGTCCCCACCAGAGCTCATGGCTGTGCCGGGGGCTGCCATGGGGCTCCCCTGATTGGCACATGGCTTGTAGTCCGCTCGGCAGCTGATGTGCCAGGGAGCCCAACCCTTGCCAGCTCTGCCAGCCTCATGGCCTTGGCAGGATGACAGCAGCCCCCCACGCCTTGCAGGTGGTCAAGTGGGCACTGAAGAAGCTGGAGTTGACCAAGTATGCAGACAAGCCTGCCAGCACCTACAGTGGGGGCAACAAGAGGAAGCTGTCCACAGCCATTGCGCTCATTGGATACCCAGCCTTCATCTTCCTGGTGCGCCCTGAGGGTGGAAAAATGACCCTGGGTGGGAGCTGCCCACCCCCTGCTTCACCACACACCATGCATCTCCTGGAGTGTGGGATGGTGGCCTGAGCTGGACTCAGGACAGGAAGGGAGTAGCAGGGTCCCTCCCAGGGCTGGCATGTCTGAGGGTGCTGTCTATCCCCCAGGATGAGCCAACCACAGGGATGGACCCCAAGGCACGGCGCTTCCTCTGGAACCTCATCCTGGATGTCATCAAAACGGGTCGCTCCGTGGTGCTCACGTCTCACAGGTCCAGGGGGGTTCTGTGCCCATGATGCCTCCAAGTACCTGGGGTGCTGTGTGGGAGGGAGGGGGCTCCCCAGTCCCCAGGGAATGGCATTTCGTAGGGGCATGAAGAGCAGGGGGAGCCTGGGACACCCTCTGTTGCCTTCTCTCATCCCTGGTGGTGGGGCCACAGCACTTGGGTGATGGCCTGGGGGCCTAGCTCCCCACCTAACCCCACCGTAGCCCTGGCGCTGTCCTCCCACGCCCCCTGCTGAACCCTCCCTTGTCACCCCAGCATGGAGGAGTGCGAGGCCCTGTGCACTCGCCTGGCCATCATGGTGAACGGGCGGCTCAAGTGTCTCGGCAGCATTCAGCACCTCAAGAACAGGTAAGAGCCTGGCAGGAGCCCAGTATATCTGCATGGGGCCCAGCAGCCAGTGTGTGCTGCTGGGCAGGAGGGGGCTGGATTCCCATGGTTGGGTGACAGTGTGGCATCCGTGACAAGATACCAGCCTTCTGTGTGGGTGCTGCTTTAGAGGGGGGCAGGGAATGGGGTCACTGAAGTTCCCTGCCACTGGCCTGGTGTCTAGTAGTGGCTGCCTGAGAGCATCGTCTCCTTCCATAGGGTCATGGGGGTGCAGATGAGGGGACAGGTCCTTATGGGGTACCTTGTTCCTGTGCAGGTTTGGTGATGGCTACATGATCACAGTCCGCACCAAGTCCAGCCTCAATGTCAAGGAGGTGGTGAGGTTCTTCAACCGTAACTTCCCTGAGGCTGTCCTCAAGGTGAGCTGCCCATAGTGGCTATGCTGTCCCCTGCCAGCCCACACTTTGGGGAACAAGCAGCCTTCATCCTCCATGGGTGATGGGAGGGAGTCTGGGAGTGAGGGTTCAGTGCCCCCTCTGTGACCACCCTCCAGGAGCGTCACCACACCAAGGCCCAGTACCAGCTGAAGTCAGACCAGATCTCCCTGGCACAGGTCTTCAGCAAGATGGAGCAGGTGGTGGATGTGCTGGGCATTGAAGACTACTCCGTCAGCCAAACCACATTGGACAATGTAAGACTGGGGAGCTGGATGCTTGTCCCCAGGGAGTGACAAAGTGCCAGGCAGGATCTGCCTTTGGGGCAGGGTTGGAGCTAGATGGGGAACTAGCAGCCACCGAATGGCAGGATGCACTGGGTCCTGACTTGGCAGCCTGGGGGCAAAGGTGCCTGCAAGGATACCTGAGTCTCCTGCCCCTTTGTAGTGGTTTTGAGTTCGCCAATTCAATTTAAGTGCAGTAATTTAAATTTGGGCCTATTATTTAGGATATTTCTCTCTGTAAGATAAGGATTAGGAGAAGCAAAGCAGGCTCAAACTTTAAAGAATATAAAGAAAGTTTTATTAACAGAACTAAAAGGAAAAAAAATAAAATTAGATTAAACCTTCAGAAAACCTCTCCTCCCCCCTCAGCTTCTCTCTCAGATATTTTCCCACTGCCAATGCAAAGACACAAAATCTGATGTTTCTCAGTCAGTTTGCCACCTCTAGAATAACCTTTCTTCATTTCACTTAGAGAGCGGAGTCTCTCTTAGCCATACTATGGAGATTCTCCACAAGAAAACAGTTCTTCATGGCTTCAGCATCACAGTGAATCAGCCGCCCGGGGTTACAGCATCTGACCCCTGTGAAGGTCCTTCCCATACCTTGCAGCCTTCCCACAGCTGCTTTTGTGGGCCACGTCAGTTTATGGGGTATAGTTTGTCCCCCCATAAAATGTTATGAGTTACAGGAAACAGTCTGATGGGTCAATCACCCATCCTCCATAGCTTCACAAGAGAATTTCAGCCCCAGAGCTAGGGCATCTCCTCATCCTCCTCTTTCTTTTATTCAGTTCTCTTGCTTTACTGACTTCAGTGTCTCAGTGTAGCTTCCTTCACAAGCTTTCACCCCTTTCTCTGACTCGGGAGAGAATCGGTGTCTGAAAGGTTAATCTTGTCCCGGGCCGGTGGATGGTCATGGGATCTCGGCCCAGGCAGCGGCCGGAGCCAGAGGAGGGAAAGGAGGAGGAGGGTGAGGGAGAAGGCCGTTCTTCCCACGCTGTGCCAGCTCCATCAGGATCTTAGAAGTTGCAGCGAACCAGGGGGGGCCTCCCCCACTCGGCCAGGCCAAGCAAGGGGGGCTGCTGGAGGTGGCCAGAGGTGGGGGGCCCAAACCAGCCCAGTGGATGGTAGAAGGGAGCCAAGCCCCGGCCCTCGTGGGGGGAAGCAGGGGAGGGGAGCTCGGCCTGGCAGATGATAAAAGGGGGCCAGGCCCGGCCCTCGGCAGGGGTGGGGGGCCAGAGGAGAAGGGAGAGGGCCAGCCAGGCCGGCCCTGAGGCCTAGCCTGGCAAAAAACCCCCTCCCTGGTCCCCTGTTACCTGTTGGAACGCTGGAAGCCAAAGAGGAAGTTCCAAGTGTCCAGCTCCCTAAATACTGTATCTCGCAGAGGGCGTACCTTAAATGTCATTGGCCCACGACACCCTGTCACGTCCAAAGGACCTGGCAGGGTGAAATTTACCTAGAAACCTGTCAACCCACGACACCCTTCTTCCTCAGGTGTTTGTGAATTTTGCCAAGAAGCAAAGTGACAACCTGGAGCAGCAGGAGACCAGCCCCAGCTGTGTCCTGCAGTCACCCCTGGAGCGTGTGCTGAGCTTGCTGCGCCCCCGCACCGCCCCCACGGAGCTGCGAGCCCTCGTGGTGGAGGAGCAGGAGGACCTGGAGACTGACGATGAAGGCCTCATCAGCTTTGAGGAGGAGAGGGTGAGAGGTTGTCCCCAGATCTGGGTGTTCCTGGTCCCACCTGTGTCTGCGCCACAGGCCCTCAGACTGGGTGCTGTGACACCATGAAGGTGACACAATGGAGCCAGGGCTGGGCCCAGGAGGGGTGGGGACTCTCTTGGAGAGGTGTCTGCTCTGCCACCTGTGCCAGACTCTGGCCCCAGATGCCCTGGGTGTGCTGGCTAAGTGGGCAGCCCCTGAGCCCTGCCTGTCTCCCTGCTCAGGCTCAGCTCTCCTTCAACACGGACACGCTGTGCTGAGACCCCATGGACAACCATGTTCCCGGCTGTGAAGCCCCCAAACCCTTTTGGCCTCTCCCCTCCTTTTGCCCCGTGGAGCGGAGTTGCTGCAGCCAGAGCCACATGCCAGGGAGGACACAGTGGGTACAGCAGTGCCTGGATGGACCTCGCAAGCCACCACTGGGGTGGCTTTTGTCCCCTTCAGCTCCGGAGCAGCAGCACTGCATGGTGCCGGGGGCATGGTCCTCAACATGTTACGGATGGAGACTGTGAAGGAAAGGACATGGCTTGGTGCCAGCACCGCCAGCCCCACTCACTTTGGGGCAGAGACACACAGGCCTGTGAGTGGTGCCTTTGGCTGGACACCTATGTTGCACTCACTCTGGGGACCGTTGGCTGTGGGTACCCCCCCAGGCCTGGCCCTGTGGAGCTAGAAGAAGGATGGCTACTTCCACATCACCCCTGGCTGGTGCTGCCCTGGGCACCACAGGGGAGGGTGCTCTGGTCCTTCACCCATGACCGATTTCTGTCACCAGTGGGATGTCACTGGTGGTCTCAGCCCCACTGGTACATCCTGCCCACCTGGGGTCCGTTCGCCTGGCCCTGCCTGGCCTTGGGCACTGGCTTCGTCCCCAGGCAGTAGTGCCATTGCAGAGGCACGTGGCGGGGCAGAGGGGTATTTCACAGGGTATTTCACATGCTGGCACCAGCTGTTTCTCTCCTCTGCCCCTAACCATGTCCCTCACCCTCAAGTCTCTCACCCTGCCTCCTGCCTGCCCTCACCACTTGCTTCCCCTATCACAGGGCATTGCTGCAGCTCTGCCACCTTTTTGCTGTGTCACCTTCCCCATGGCTCTTGCCCTGACACTTGTTCCTCAGTGTCCAGCTCTGTACAGGAACCACCTGCACTAGGTTCTTATTGTTGGGTAACTGGTGGTATTGGGAGAGGGGTTGCTGTACCCCAGGGTGGCTTTGGAAGCTGGTAGTGGGGTGGCCTTACGGTATGAGGTCGGGACAGTCTGGGTGGGTGCCAGTGCAGCCTGGCAGTGGTGCCCGGGGTGGTGGGGAGGGAAGGATGGACTGCAGTAGTGGGACTGGCAGGGTCACTGGCCAGCAGCGGGCACCCCCTGAGCCAGCAGTGCCCCTCCTTTTTGCAGAGGGTCCTGCTGCCTTGTCACCCACAGGGACCAGGGCTAGTGCCTGCAGATCTCAACAAGCTGCAGCTGTGCCCAGAGGTGGGGTGGCAGCAGGGCCTGTGAAGCTGACCCCGCCCCCACCCTGCTGGGTGCCCCAGTCTTTGGCAACACCCCAGGGTGGCCATGCACCTTGCTGGGGAGCACCCATGGCCTGTCTGCCCTGTGTGCTCTGCTGCCCTGTCTGCCTCCCTGGCATAGGCTTGGCTGGAGGCCCTGAGCGTCATCAGGCACCTCAGCTGGCTGCCATGGGAGGTGAGGAGAGGCTGGCTCTGGCCCCAGTTGGGCACAGGAGCAGGGCCTGACTTCAACTGTCTCCATGTCCCCCTGGTCCCATCAGCCCCATATACCACCTGCTATAGACTGTGATACAATATACAGTATTTTCAATAGGGGGAGAACTGGGGGAAGAAGCTCTATTTTCAGATTTTTCACACCATATTTTTTTTAAAGGCATATGGGAAACTGTCTGGATCTGGGATGGGGTGGACAACACAGGGGGACAGCCCCTACCAGCGTGCCCTGCTCCTTTGCTGGCCACACTCTGCCTTCCCCAGTGGATGCTGGACAAGCCAGCTCAAAGTTTGCCCTTTGCCATCAGGGAGAGGGAATAGTGTAATCTTTGAGTCCCCAGCTGTCACCTTGGTGGCACCGTGGGGTGCCCCAGGGTGGGCAGTGCTGCTGTGCTCTGGGCTTTATCCTCGCCCCATACCTGCCACACTACACTGTTGCTCCAGGCTCCAGAAGGGCACTGGCACCCCAGTCACAAAGTGTCTCCCCTGTCCCCAGTCTTCCCCCTGCCACCATGCCATCATCCCCATGGCTTCTGAGGGTCAGTGGAGGTGTCCATACAGCCTGGGTGGCCACAGTGGCCTCCCTGCCCTGGGCTTAGGGCTGCCTGGGCACAGTCCCTGCTGGAGTCAGTCCAAGGGTGGGAGTGGGAAGGTAGTGCCCCAGGGCATTGTCCCAGGGCGGGGGTGGCTGCTGCCTTAACACTGTTCACTTCGTTGAGTTTGGCCCTGCTTCTGGCCTTGCCTCCCCCTGCACGTCCTTGGGCACCAGCTGTGGGCATAGCGCCAGTGCCATGCTCACCCTCGGGCATGGGGCCCCTGGGGGTGGGGATGTCTTGGAGCTGCCTGTATATTGCTACTAAGCAAAAAGAAGATGAAATGTGAAAATAATGATCGTTTTAAATAAAAAATAATAACTGGATCCATTGAGGCTGTGTAGTTGGGCATGGGGGGGAGGGGCAGGGCTGGGTGCCTTGGAGGGCCTGGGCTGCGGAGGAGAGTGGCAGTTCCCAGGGTGGGGGTGCAGGATCCTGCTAGGGGCAAGGAATGCTGGGCACAACACAGGTCTGTGCCCAGTGCTTGTCATCATTCAGGCAGTGTGGGGTGGATGGGGGTACAGGCAGGAGTGGCAGCAGCTGGCAATGCCACCAGCTGCCCTTACTGGCCTGGGGTTGGCAGCAGCCACGGTGGCGGGGCCCCATGGCAGGGCGTCCTGTCTGTTCTGTGGGGCCAGGCGTGGGTGGGAGCGGGTGCACCTCGAGGAGGAATGTGGGCTGGGAGGGGCCGTGGTTTCAGCTGGGGCACTCAAGGTGCAGCCAGCAGTGCACCAGCAGCCGCCACGCAGCATGGCCGAGAAACCCCAAATCCAGCTCTTCATCAAGGTGAGGGGGGTCCTGAGGTCAGTGCCCCAGGCCAGTGGGTAGCACTGGCAACCAACCCTGGCAGTGCTGCGATGGGGTGGCTGGGTTGCCCCTACCCACTGCAGTGCCCAGATGTGGAGCACTGGGCAGGCAGGGGGTCAGGTACCAGGTAGGCAATGGGGCTGACAACAGGCAGTGGGCAGCAGGCAGGTGGGGGGACAGGCAGCAGGCAGCTCGGGCTCTTCTCCAGGGCGCACTGCTTGCTGCTTCCTGCCCCGCAGGCACAGGGGCTGTGGGGCTAAACCTGGGGAGGTCGGACCAGGTTCCCCCCTGAAAGCAGGGCCCAGTGGCCCAGCACCACAGCATCTGCCTGCACCTGCCAGGCCCTTCCCAGCTGTCGCCTGGTCGGGGCAGTCTGTCTGGCTGTGCAAGGCAGGACAGGGCTCACCTGGGATTGTGGCTGGGGTTGACAGGGCCACCAGTATCACTGTCGTGTTCCTCTGGCACAGTCTCTGCTGCTGGACTGTCCTCTGCCACAGCCACCCCTGCTGCCACTACTGCTCTCAAGTCCTTGTCCCCTTGGCGCCTGTGAGGCTGGCGCAGCCCGGGGGTCCTTGTCCCCAGAGGGTGCCAGGGCCAGCACCGGCTGTGCCATGTGGCTGCTCTAGGGTGTGGCATTGAGGCCCCAGGAGCAGGCAGGGGCCAGGAGCTGGTGGCGCCATGGACTGCAGCACAGCTTGCCAGGCTAGGCTGGTGCATGTACCCTATCATCTTCACCCTGTACCCTCTGAGACTGCCCCCACTGGGGCCATGCCAGGGCAAAAGGGCAGCTGAGCTCTCCTTCTGTGCCCACAGGCAAGCGAGGATGGGGAGAGTGTGGGGCCCTGCCCCTTCTGCCAGCGGCTCTTCATGGTGCTGCTGCTCAAAGGGGTGCCCTTTACCCTCACCACTGTGGACGTGAAGAGGTAAGTGGTGGCCCCCTCCCAAAGGGTGCCAGCCCTGGGGCCAGGATCATGTTCAGGGTGGGGGGGTGGTAGGTCCCCAACAGTCTGGGAAGGGATGTGAAGGGTGGGCACTATTGGATGCATGGAGCTTTTTGTACCTCCCTAGGTGACCACCGTTGCTTGGGGGAGGTTGGCAGGTATTTCCTTGGGCACACACTGAGGCAGGAGGGGCCTGAGGACACCACCTTGTGCACCAGCCCCCCAGAACTCCCTTTGCTTGGGACACATGCCCGCATACGAACACACACACACACGCGCACGCACACACACACACACACACACACACACACACACACACACACACGGTGCCCTGCAGAACCCTGGACATGCCAGGCATCAGCGGTGTACCCATCTCCCACAGGGCACTGGACGTGCTGAAGGACTTCGCACCAGGTGCCCAGCTGCCCGTCCTGCTCTACAACAGCGAGCCCAAGACCGACACCATCACCATTGAGGAGTTCCTGGAGGACCAGCTGGGCCCCCCCATGTCAGTGGCTGGTGCTGCCTTGAGAGAAGGAAGGGGCCCCCCAAAGAAGGGCAGGACAAGTTGAGGGAAGAGAGGGCTGACAGCAGATGAGCCTGTTAGCCTCTGCCACCTGCCTCAGCTATGCCCATGTCACCGCAGGTGCCCCAGTCTGGTCCCGCAGTACCCGGAGTCAAGCCTGGCTGGGAATGACATTTTCCACAAGTTCTCTGCCTTCATCAAGAACCCAGTGCCTGCCCAGGATGAGGGTGAGGAGTGGGTGGGGGAGCACCCCATGCAACCTCTCGGGTGCCACACCCCAAAGCCACAGAGCTTTCCCAGTCCCCCCACCCAGTCCACAGTCGGGTCCATCCAGGCACTGCCCTCCCTATGCTGGCCAGTGTGGCTGTGCCAGGTCTCTGTGGGAGGGCAGAGGCAGGCAGGTGCCAGCCTGAGCCAGGTGGGAAGAGGCTGACAGGTGCTGCCTGGACACAGGGCTGGGCTGGCAGGAGGCCACAGCAGAGCAGGGGCCCCATGCCCACAGCAGGGCTGTACTGTGACCTGGCCACCCTCCCTGCAGTGCTGCAGCGGAGCATGCTGCGGGCCTTGCTGAAGCTGGATGAGTACCTGAGCACCCCTCTGGAGCACGAGCTGGCTCGGGACCCCCACCTCCGGGCCTCCCAGCGACGCTTCCTCGACGGAGACCACCTCACACTGGCCGACTGCAACCTGCTGCCCAAGCTCAACATTGTTCAGGTAAGCCAGGGGCATCCCAGTATTATGCCCTTCTCCTTTCTCTGGCATCCCCATGCCACTGGCCCCATGCTCTCACTTTCCTCTTGGTGCCTACAGCAAGCCCCTGCTCCTTCCCCAGTTGTTCGCTCAGTTCTGTGTCCCTCAGCATCCCTCTCCCCAGGAGCCCTGTTCAGCACAGCGCCCTTCCACAGATCCCACTCCTCTCTGCATCCCCTTCTGAGTGCCAGCCCTTGACTGTGCAGCATCAGGGATGTCCCCTGGCTTCCTGTCACCCTTCCCAGCTGGTGCCTGATCCAGTGGTAGGGCCCTCCTTGGCACAGTGTCAGGCAAGTCTCCCCCGTTTGTGCCTGCAGGTCGTGTGCCAGCACTACCGCCGCTTTGGGATCCCCAAGGACCTACGGGGCGTGTGGCGGTACCTCAACAGTGCCAGTGAAACCAAGGAGTTCAAATACACCTGCCCCAATAGCCAGGAGATTATACAAGCCTATCGTTCCGTGGTCCGGGCACCGCAGTGAGCCGGACACGTGCGCTGGTGGGTGCAGGGCCAAGGCTGGGGTCAGGCAGGAGGTCAGCACCCACCCTGCCCCTGCTTGCAGGGGCTCAGGACAGCTGAGCACAAGCTGTGCCCCTCGCACCCAAATTCCCTCCACTGGCACCCAGGTGCTGGCAGCAATCTGCAGTGCACTGAGCCCCGCTTGCGCCACCGACCCTTCCTCACAACCAGGACAAGCTCTGTGGCCCCTCAAGCATCAGGATGAGGCAAGGGGGCACAGCCACGGACACCACTGGTGCCAAAGCCGTGCCCAGCTGAGGGCAGGGGCAGAGCTGGGGACAACAAGCTGCCCTGCAGCCACTTGCATAGGCACACTGTGCCACCCGCCTGGGCAGCAGGCACCACAGGGTGCACTCACACCTGCACCAGGTGAGGGGACCTGGCACAGCCATAGAAGCCTAGGAATGGAGCTGGAGGGGGATGGCACAGGCAATGAGCAGAGGTCAGCTCCCCCCAAAACTCACTGTTAGGAAGCTCTCAGTAGACTTGGAGGTTGTGAAGCAGGGAAAGCCCAAGCTAAGCTTCAGAGTTCCTAGGAATCAATAAAAGCTTTGCAAGCAAGACCAGTGTCAGTCTGGAGTGACCACCCCAGCAGCTCCTCCCTCACAAGGCTTTGTACTGACCTCCTCATCCTCTCCCAGCACCCAGCAAGGCAGAGCCCATCCTCCCAGTTCTCCAGAGGGGTTGGCCAGGCTCTACCCACACACCCATCAGCCCCTTTGCAAAAAGCTGTCACGGAAGGGAACTTCTCTGAGACCCGGACCTCCAGGTTCAGCTGAAACAGGCCCAAGGATTCCTGAGAAAGGGAGAGGCAGAATGGACAGACACACCCAGAGAGACCGGCTGGCTAAAAGCACCTTTACTGGCAAGAAGCAAAGTATAGGTGATCTTTCCATTCCACGGTATCAAAGTTCCATCCAAACTCCACCAGTTCATGGTGAGGTCAGGAGGTGGTCCCTTCCAGCAGGGAAGAGCTGCAAGGGAAAAACCCACCATGCTGGTGTCCCCTCTGCTCCATGTGTCCCCTCCAAAGGCCCTGCCCCCACCCCAGCTGAGGGGTGGCTGCCAGGTGCTGCTGGCTCTGTTGTCTCCCTGGGTCAAGGAGCTCAGCAGGCCCAGAACATAGGGACACTCCCTCGTTCAGACATAAGGGTCCATAGAGCTGTCATCAGGGCATAGGACAGCACTCATCAGGAGTCCTCGAAATTCACTCCAGATGGCGCCTTCTTGCTGGAAGGAGATGGAGGAAGCATCAAAGCCTCACGCTCTGCTGCCACATAGCTTCGGAGCAGAGCCCACAGGCTCTGGCAGCACCCAGCCCCAGCACTGACCTTTTGAAACCAGGGTTAATGAGAGACTCCCCCAGCACCTTCCTTTTGGCTGGCAAAGCTGAGCCAGAAGCCCTACTCTTCCTAGGGCTGGGGTCTGCCTCGGTCAGGAACAGGCAGGACACAGATTACAGGTTAGCCAGGAGCTCTGGCAGCCCCTCCAGGGCCAGGGAGAGCCTCCAGGAGCCCGGCCTGGCAAGACCAGCAGCCACAGAGGGTAAGGAAGGGCCAAACTTGGCCTCCTCTCCCAAAAGGAGCCACGGATCCGCCACAGCCTCCAGTCTGGAAGCACAGCAAAGCCTGCCCTCCTTCTGAGGCTGGCAATGCCCAGTCTTTGACCTGAGCATCCCAGACACCCTGAGAGCCACCACACTGAGCCCTGCCCCTGCTCTGCCTGGAAGAGCACCAGGACAATGGGTGGGTGCCAGCAGCCACAGCCGAGGGCACTCAAGAGTGTCCTGGAGAGCACATGGATACAGGACCAGCAGCTTCCAGGGAGGAGAAGACAAAAGATTGTGGGACCAGAGCAGGTGCCCCTGGCAGTGCCTACCTGGCAGGAAGAGCTGCTGGCTCTGGGCGGCGTTCTTCTCAGGGCTGCAGGAAGATGCCAACGTCTCCACTGCTACTGAGACAGGAGCCAGAGCCAAAGCTTGTGACAACACCCCCCAATTCTGCATGCAGCACTTCAAGCCTCCCCAGCGAGCTCCCTCCACAGCCAAACTGAGCCCCATTCTCCTCTCAGCACTTCCATCTGGACTGCTGCTGCTCCAAAATCTTCCCAGACCCCTCAAACAAAGATGTCTGTAAGGCGACTCCTACATTCAGGACGCTGGTGTGGTGCTGGCCATGAGGATAGGGCTATGTTTCCACACAGAGACATACCACTGTGTCCTCTGCGCCCAGGCAGGGTCTCTTCTGCCCGCGGGGGTCTGGTGCAGACCCTGGCCAGCTTTGAGAACGGGCCAACCCGAACAGGAAAGTGACGGGCAGCGGCTGTGCTGCTGGCCCGCTGGGACCGGTGAGAAGAAACCACCTGGGGTGATGCCCGGGAGGCACAGCCCTCTCCCGCTGCGGCTGAACTGGGGCACGTAGGGCACTTTAGGTGGGGGTGACGATCCCATAAAGGTGGCAGGAGCTGCTAGCCCTCCCCCCTTCTAAACCTACCACGGACCTTCCAGGCGCCTCTCCAACCTCTCGATGCAGCCGGCCATACGAAAGACCAGCATCTGCAGCTGGCTGCGCGCCTCGGCGGCAGGCAGCTGGGCGAGGACCAGGGCCGGGCACCGCGGCTCCTCCGGCAGCCGCAGCGTGGCCGAACCCGGGCCCAGGCTCAGCGCGGCGGCCCCGTGACCCAAGGCGGCCCTGCGGGGAGCGGGGTTGAGGGAAGTGGGGGAGAGTGGGAGCCCGGGGCGAGGTGGGGCCTAGGGTGCGGGGAGCCCGGGGCGAGAGGGTGCCTGTAGCGAGAGAGGTCCCAGGGCGGCGGCACCCACCTGAGCATCGCGCCGTGCTCCTCCGGCGGGCACCGCTGCAGAGGGAGAGGAGGAGAACGCGTCCAACACGGCCTAGCCTGGGCCCAGATCCATCTCTGCCCAGCCGGCACCCCAGGTCTCAGACCCGGGCTCTCCCGCCGCCCCCTGGCCCCCCTCGCACATACACAGCCGAGCGCCGTGCAGCCGCCGAGCTCCCCGGCCCAGACCTCCATCGCGTCGGTCACACTGCGNCCCGGCTCCGTGCCCGCCCCCCACCCGCTCCTGCTGCCGCCCCGCTCTCACTAGACGGCGCCGTCGGGTCCGCAGTAGCAGAGGAATCGGCCCGTCCCGGCTCGCAGTAGATGAAACGACCCTACCGGTACCGCCATGGCTGCGGCGGAATCGGCGGTGGAAGGGGCGGGCGGAAGGGGCGGGCGAGAGCAGCGGGTCCTACCCAGGGCCGGGCCTGGCAGTCCCGCCATGGTGAACCTAGGCGTGCGGCGGGTGGAGGATGATGTGGCTGCCAAGCACCCGGTGCGCCCCGCGGGGAACGGGCTGGGGGGCCTGGGGGGGCGGGAGGGGGCGGGGCTGGGGGGGGCGGTCCGGG
>VZTF01009723.1:0-53596 GCA_013397755.1 Cnemophilus loriae | reverse complement strand
GGGGCCTGGGGGTGCGAGAGGGGCCGGGGCTGAGGGGGCCGGTCGGGCCTCCGGCCTCTGCGCTGACGCGTCTCCGCAGGCACTGCAGCAGTACGCGGCCTGCCAGTCTCACGCCTTCATGAAGGGCATCGGCACCTTCCTGGCAGGTACGGGCCGGTCCAGCCACCCCGGCATCCCCTGGGCTGTCCTTGGCCGCTCCCTCAGGGCAGCGGGGGCGTCCCGGCCGTGTCCGGTAGCCCCGGCCCCGGTCTCGGCAGGCAGCGGGGCCGCCTTCGCAGTGCAGAAGCTGGCGCGGCAGAAGCTGCCGTACAGCCCGCAGTGGAGCCTGCTGCTGGCTGCGGGTAAGTGCTCGGCCCGAGTAGTGCAGAGGGGTGTTTGCCATTGTTATGGGGGCTTGTCTCTAGCTCCAGCCACCTCTCTGTGCCCCGGCCCCCAGGGCTCAGGAGGGTTCGCGGCAGCAGGTGCTGTCCCCACCAAGGTGCTGCTGGCACTCCCAGGAGCACCTCGGCCTCCCCAGCTGCAGGGTCCCTCGGAAGCTACGTGGTAACCAGAGCTGAGACGCAGAAATGCTCCAACTTCTGGATTTACCTGGAGACAGGCAAGTCCCCACAGGAGCTCGCCTTGACTGGTGGGGTGTCTCAGCCCGCAGGTACAGTCATATCTTCCTACTGCTTTCCCTGAGCTTGTCGTGCGTGGTTCTTCCCGGCTGCAGTAATTACTTTGCTGTTCCTGTCTTTTAATTAAGCTGGTGACTGTATCATTGCCAAAATCTCAATATAAGTCCCACACTGGCACCCTGCAGCCAAGGGGTGGGAGCAGGAGCACCCATGGTGGGTGGAGCTCCTTACCTGGTTTCATGCCTCGCCCCTCCCTCTATGCACCTGGCACAGTGGGTTCTTGAGCAGGGCTGGTGATGTGGGCTGGGTGCACTTGCTGCTGCCTCCTGCCCTGCCTGCTTTGGGTATTCATGAGAGCCAGCACAAAAGGCTCATTTGCTGGAAGAGGAAGGAGAAGGTAAGGGATGGAGAGGGGAACTGAGGTGTGGAGGGGTTTGCTGCTCAGTAGGGTGGGCAGAACTGGAGAGGGATCGAGACAGGCACTGCTGGACAGTTCTCATGGCTGCTCGCCGCTCTCTCCCACTCATACCTTGGGCTCCGAGAGCTAGGCCAACTTGAAGAGGCTTTACGTGCTTCACCAAGGCTCTGTGGTTCTTTCCCCACCCTTGGCAAACTCACCAGGGTAGTTGGAGGTCCAGGGAACTTGTAGTTTCTTGTTGCAGAAAACCTCCCCAGTGCAGAGGACGGGGACAGCGCCGCAACACTTGTGAGGAGGAACAGGTATGGTGACGTGGTCGAGTAGCCAGCAGAGTATAGCATGCTGTGCCCATGTCCCACTTCACTCCATCCTGCCTGCCCAACCTGATGCTGGCCATGTTGCCTGTGAGGCTGGTGGGCTTGGTGACTCTGCTGGGAAGCTCAGAGAACTTGATCCTGCAGTGAGAGCATGGTGGAGGCACCTCAAGGATTGCTGCTGCCTGACCCATGGCCTCTGCACATTGCACTGGGGGTACAATAAAAGTTAAGAGCTGAAGGCACTCGTTGTGGATGAGGTGAAGGACAGAGCAGGTGGTGAATGTCAACCTGAGGCAACCTCTGCAGTCAATGTTGGAGCAGAGAGCTCTGGTCCCTCTGTGGTGATGGCACTCACAGTCAGCACCTGGATTGCTCTGAGACGGCTGCAGGCACGGGCAGGTCTGGGCTAAGTCGTGAGGGCAGAGCTGTTGCTGTGTCCCCTATGTTTCCTTAGCCCAGCCAGACCCCATGTCCCTTCCACTGCAGCAGCAAGGCTTTTCATACCTACCTGAACAGGCCTGAGCTGAGTCCCACAGCTGGCTGGCCTCTGGGATTTCCTCTTCCCCTGCAACAGGGGTGACCATGTGGCAAGGGCCCGTCTCTGCAGTGCTCACCTGTCACTGGCTAGTCCCAGATTGCCCACCCAGGTCCATAACTACTTGGCAAGGTAATGGTACTGTCTCGAATCTCATGCACACAGCGGGCCATGTGGGGTTTTTCCGTCAGACTCCAAGTCTTGACTAGGTAAATTGTCTGCTCTTGGTGGATGTCCAGCTCTGATTCAGCTGCAGCTGAATTTCTTAGAAGAGGAAACCCAGCCTGAATTCTGGGAGCTGACTGGGTTCTTAGAGCAGCGTTTCAGCCTCAGGAACCAGAAGTACCTTCTCTTTCGTGTGAGATATGTAGACAGGCCTTGAGCCTCACCACAAGACCCTGTGCTGAGGCGATGAGGAGCTCGGGGAGGAAACTGGGCTTGGGGGTTCCCAGTATCATCTGGACTGGAATCAGGTTTGCCCTGTGCAGAGGGATGGGGAGCAGCCAGTGGAAGAGCTGAAAGCAAAGTGCTGCAGGGAACAGGTGTGTTAAGTCAAGCATGGCATTCCAGGAGTTCAGCTGGAGCAGGGAAGGGTGTTGGGAAGTGAGCAAACCCGCAGAGCAGAGTTTGTGCTGCCAGTAGGAGCGAAGAGGGCAGTGAGAAACTGCAGCTCCCTACAGCCATTCCTCTCCAGTGTTTGTGGAATGTGCAGGGCAGGGGGAGGCTTCCCGATGGATTGGAGAGCTGGGACCAGCCCCGTGCAGCTGCTGAGCACTGCGATATGTGTGTCCTGGTGTCTCTGAGCTGCCAGTGACTGCAGCAGCAAGTGTGAGCTGCTTTGCTGCCACCCTTGAGCACCAGCGCTGGGCCCTGGCAGTTGAGGCTGCTGGCAGGTTGTTTTGCATGGGGGCTGTGGCAGTGAAGGACAGCTTGAGCTGTCTGCTCCCAGCTTTAGGGTGACTGCACCTCCAGCACTGGGGAAACATGAGCTTGGCGACTGTGGCTGGCTGGAGTTCCTCCACCTCCAGGTAGGCCTTGGTCTGGAGTGAGGTTTCCAGCCCACCTTGGTCTATTTGAGGTCGTCTCCAGGCTGGTAGAGCTCACAGAGCCGTGATGGTGTCTCAGTACTGGACAGGCTGCAAGAGCTGAGACCTTCGGGCAGAGCCCCTGACCTGTGGATGTAGCTGAGGGGCTCTGCTCCCATGGGACAGCCAGGCTGAACTGCCTATTGCTGATCACAAGCCACTGAGCCATAGCAGTGGTTACAAAGGTTTATTTCAGATTATTAAAAAAACTCAAACAAAACCAAACCTTCTTCATGTTTGTACATCCCTGTTCTTACTCAACTGGAAATGAAGGTGCATCCTCCCAGCTGCCTGGTGTGGGGTGATACTGGGCTCCAATCCCAGTGCGGCGCAAAGCCCCACAGTGCAGGAGCCCATTGCCTATGTGCCAGCATGGCCATGCACCACGGAGCTGCAGGAACTGGGGTATGCAGGAGTCTCTGGCTGTGGCAAAGGCAAGTCTGGCATAGGAACCACGGGGACAGGGAAGGCACCATGTCTGGTTGTTGAAGTGGGGCCTGGAAGCTGCCATCTTCCCACATCTGGTTGTTGCTAAGTCCTTACTCAAAGCTGAGGCCAATGGCCAAGGCCAAGACCTTGCCTTCAGGAAGGTGAATGGAGTTTGTGCGTCAGCCAGAAAGACAACGTCGGCTTCGGGTGATGCCCAGAGCTCCCCAGGAGGCAGGGCTGATGCTCCAGGGACAGGCTAGCGAGTTCGGCTATAAGTACTAGTGTAAGTAATATTCCCCATTCATACACATACACATGAAAATTAATCCTGTTGTTGCCTGGGCTCATTGGCCCAGTTCAGCTCAGCTCTGGTGGCAAAAAGATGTCCTAGCTCTGAATGTCCCATTCCCAAGCCTGCTCCAGGATCCATCCCTGAGTAGTGCTGGGAAACATTTAAGCCCTTCTCCCACAGGGCCAGTGATCCTCTTCTGTCCTTCCTTTCCTGCAGCTTGAGGGCAAGGGGAGCGCAAAAGGGGACAGCTTTCCTTCTGGGATGGTGTCAGGCCTTGGAGGAGGACATTGAGCACTTACCACATCCCAAGCATTCAGATTGTGGAGCCTTCAGCAGGTAGGATGGTGCTGGTCCTGCAGATACGGCCCACCCTGTCCCTGCCATTAGATTATGCTGGACTTGCTCTGCCGGAGCAGGCAGATGGCAGTCACCAGGGATGTCAGGGTGGTGACCACGAAGAGCAGGATGAGGATGACCCAGTAGTTGTACAACATGCTTTTGTGGGAGGAGGGCTTCACTGCCGGGATCATGTTGGTGAGGTTCAGCATGTAGCCCAGGGCCCAGCCAATGGAGGTTTCTCCTGCCTGTGGAAACAGCATGGCATGGTCACCACCCAGCCAGCCCAGCTGCATGGGCCTCAGGAGATCTTAGAATCATAGAATCATGGAGTCATTGAAGTTGGAAAAGACATCTGAGATAATGGAGTCCAAACAGTAGCACCAGCACTGCCAAGGCCACCACTAAACCATGTCCCCGAGTGCCACATCCGCACGTGTTTTAAATCCCTCCAGGGATGGTAACTACCACATACGTGGGCAGCCTGTTCCAATGCCTGACCACACTTTCCATGAAGGAATTTTTCCTAAAATCTATCTGAAACGTCCCCTGGCACAACTTGAGGCCATTTCCTTGACCTGTCACATGTTACCTGCGAGAAGAGACCAACCCCCACCTGGCTACAACCTCCTGTCAGGGTGTTGTAGAGAGTGAGAAGGTCCCCCTTGAGCTTCCTTTTCTTCAGGCAGCTCAGCCCCCGCCAGCTCCCTCAGCTGCTCCTCATAGGACTTGTACTCCAGACCCTTCAGGGACCACCTCAGTGTCAGCCCAAGGGAGAAGAGTGTAGGGGAGCCCACAGCCTCCTGAGCCTCTGCTTGCCCACAGGTCCAGCCAGCCCAGGGACAGAGTAGTGACCATCCTGTGCTGAACACAGGGAGTAAAACCTTGTATGCTCAGGCCAGTCCTGATCTTCTTGCGCATCCCGTGGCACGTGCAAACAAAGGTTGGATCCTGCCCTGAGGTAACTTCCCAAAAAGCCTCAGCAAAGCGTTGTCTGGGATGGCTGGTGTCTTGAGGGCCAAGGAAGGGCTGAAGGACCTGACTCCATGACCACCCTACAGCCAGCTCAGCTCATTTTTTTCCATCCCCCAGGAGATCCCTCCAAAAACTGAGTTCCATCCTGCCCCTGTTTACTGACATCTTCTTTAATTCTGCTTGGCTCTTTTTCCTTGTGGGATCATCTCTCCCGCAGGGTTCTTTGGCCTATCTCCACAAAGATCCCATGGGATGGGGAAGTATTTTGGTGCTACCCACCTTCTTCTGGAAGGTGATGTTGGGGAAGGAGTGGTTGTTGAAGCTGTAGCCTTTGGTGGTGATCAAATACACAAATGTGCTGACAGCGCAGTAATCTGGCAGCCTCTTCTCCAGTTTGGGGGCTTTCTGGAGCAGCTGTGTGGGATGCACGGAGAGAAAGAGAAGAGGGGTCAAGCCAGCAATGGCCAGGCTTGTGTCTGTGGCCTGACATTCAGGGTGGTTGCATCTGTGAGGCCAAGGCTGCCCATACCCACCTGAGCCCCCTCCCAGTCCCATGTAGGAGCCATCAGTTGTGTTCCCCCACTCCACTGGTGCCAGGAAACCCAGTGTCCTCCAAGGGCTTCTCTCAAAGCTTGCGTGATACCCCACATGAAGCAGCCCCCTCCTTCCCACCATGCCCAAGGAGCCCACCTCGTGCCAGCTGGTGGCACAGATGGTCTCTGCAGCATCCTTCAGGTCACTGGGCAGGTGCACGGGTTTCCCCATCACGGTCTGGATGAAGTCCACCGTGTAGAAGAAGGCAGAGAAGGCCTGATGGAGGGAAAGGAGCAGCTGTGGGACAGGCTGGGAGCAAACTCTCTCGCCATGAGGAGACACTCTGGCCGGTGTGGTGGCCACCAACAACTGCTGTTGCAGAGCTGGGGGTCTGGCTTTGCTGCCACATGATGCTGGGGAGCTGGGGACAACCTGCCCAGCCAGCAGCCGGGTCACCACCCTGCTCCAGTCCGGGACTTACGATGAAGTTTCCTGAAACCTTTGGCTGGAAAACACCATCAAAGGAGCAGTGGGAGAAGGAGCAGTTGGTGAAGTCAAAGAGCTTGCTGACATGCAGAGCGCAGAGGTTCCCGTTCCCAGTGCCGACCAAGGTGACAGTGGTGTTGAGGGCAAGGCTTGGCCTCTCCTTCTCTGTGCAGGGGCTGTCATAGATGCTGCTCAGCAACAGGCTCTTGTTGTAGCCCATAGGCCAGCAGGGATGGGAGACAGTTTCTTGGTAGCTCTCAGCCTGCCAGAGGAGGGACACATGGGGTGCATGAGTTGTGCCATAGCCACAGCTCCCCTAGAGCTTGAGCAGTGAGACACAGAGCAGTTTCCAAAAGTGTCTCAAAATGGCTTGGGGTGTCTTGGCTCTAGCCAAGAGCTGCATCACCTAATGGAAATGGTGGGAGAAAGCCCTAGGGACACAGGAGAGGGTTGGGGGCAAAACCCTAGGAACACAGGAGAGGGCTGGGGACAAAACCCAAGCTGGCTGGTAAAGATGTGCAGCTGGTCCAGGGCTGGGGGACAGTGTAAACACTGGGGTGAGGCGGCAACTGTGGGGTTACAATAGCCAGCATCCACATCAAGTGCACACTGTACCTGGAGGAGCTTGGAGAGCAGCCTCTTGAGGACCTGGTCCCTCCCATAGCAGAGGAAGCTGTGTGTGTACACTTTGTATGCCTGGCCATACAGCTTCAGTATCACCTCATTTCTGGGGTTTTCAATCATGTCCCTTGTTTCAAAGGTGATCTGTGTGGAAGCACCCCCAAAGTCCATGGCCCCCAGGGTCTTCTTCTGAGGCTGGATCCATTCTCCAAGCCATCCACGCTGTGCCAAGGAGGACAAGAGCAGGCGTAAGCATATGATGAGCTGCCCAGTCACCACAGGCATCCCACTGGATGTCACTATCTGCTGCCCACCTTGATGAAGTTCTCCAGGAGGTAGTTTGCAGTCACCCAGCCAAAGACCCCTTCCTCTTCCCCTGACAGGATCTTTGCTCCCCGGAAATCAAAGGGGTACGTCTTCAGTGTGGCTGCTACAGCACTGAGGACAGCGTCCGACGCCTGTGGGTCCGCAGTGCTGTGGGCCAAGCGAGAGGGCAGAGTGACAGGGTTGTGCCACAGTGCTGCAGAGCCCTCCCTGACCCACCAGCCCTTGAGGGCCAGCACAGCCATAGCAGGGCCCAGGAGAGAGGTGAGCCCTTGCCTGGGTACCCACAGGCATGTCCCAAAAAACCACCAGCTAATTCCCTTTGTCTCTGCTGGAGGAGGCAGGTAGTCGGAATGAAGTGTGCTCCCTCCTGCTGGGACAATGGGATTCATCCTGCCTGGGCTGAGTGAGGGGAGCACAACTCTTCCTCCTGTGTGCTTTTTGAGGGGTGATTATTCTCACCGTGTCCCATCAGGCTGGCAGTAGGTACAAGGGATTTTCCTCCTAGCATCCAAAAAGTCTGGGTGGGTTATCCTGGTGCTGACCCCCCACCAGCCCCTTTCCACAAGCACTGTGCTGGCTGTGCCCTGCAGAGCATATCCTGCTCTGAAAGGCAGGACCACTTCTGCAGGGGACACAGCACTGGGCAGCTGGGTGGTGAAGACCTTTGCCCAGCAAAGGGGCAACACTTCAGCCATCCTTCACCACCTCTGCCCCTGCTGGGCATGGCAAGCTAGCATGTCAGGGTGGCATGGCAGAGTGGCACGACAGGGCCCCCTGAGCACTCACTTGAGCAGGCGCATGCCAGCCGTGGCACCCAGGTAAAGCGGGGTGCCCACGTGCTTCTCCTTGGGCACATCTCTCAGGGCCTGGTTCAGGCAGTGCTCCAGGCTTGTCCCAGCCACCGCAGGGTTCGAGCTGTAGCTGGAGATGCCAGGACCTGTGAAGAGGAAACAGCATTGCTCCCTGCTAGTGAGGGGATGATGCTCAGTGGGAAGATGCCTGGTGAGCAGCTTTGCCTCTTCCAGGCTGTCCAAAAGGCAGGTTTCTGTGGGCATGGAGCCATCCAGGGTCCAGCCACATCTCCCTGCCCACGCTGCATCCCCTGCTGACTGACAGTCTGGGAAAGGTTGATAAACGGAGAGTGAAAAACCAACCCTGGCTCCTCACTGGGCTAGGCAGGGAGCTGGATTGTTCCCTGGTGGTTCAGTACCTGCCAGGAAAAGATAAACCACAAGCATGCATGACTGCAAGCCTTGGGGGGAGTTGGGAGACATTTTGGGAATAGAGCTGAACCCTTTAGAACACGGTGAATACAGAGGGAGGCAGCTGGGCATGGCAGGGGCACTCACACCACGCTGCCCTGCCACAGGGATGCAGCAGACACCGCCACGAGCCCCCGGGCCAGGGCCAGCCCTTACCCTCCACATCGCACATGCTGTGCTCGCTGACCACCCCGGTGTCATTCTCCTTGTCTGCAGGCCACTTGTAGATGAACATGGCGGTGTGGGAGGACCCAGCGTCCAGCACGATGCCGTACTGCAGGGGGAAGGCAGTGGGTCAGGCCTAGAGGTTGAAGATCCCCTGGCTGCTCCAGCCCTTCCCTAGGGAAAGCACCGGGGCTCAGTGCACAACCACTCCTACCCTGTCAGTGCCCAGCAGCTCCGGAGCATCATCTGGCAGAGGCAGGCTCTGCTCAGCCCAGCCTGACACTGCCAGCCCCACACCTGCCCAAACAGGGCACTGCCTGGGATGTGACTGGGAGTGGGATACTGGCCATCCTGGGATGCTGTTTGGAACAGCACAGGGACTCTGGCTTTTTGGGTAACGGGACCCCCTTGAGTGCAGCCTAGGGGGCTTTTCCCCTACTGCAGGTTACCATCACTCCTGGCTGCCTGCATCTGTGCTGAGCCATGCTAGCAGGTCCCTGGAACTGGTGGTGGGGAGGGACACCTGAAATGGCTCCTCGGGATGCTCTTGGCCAAAGAAGGGCAGCCAGGCCCCTCATCCCTCCTGCCCTTGTATGGCTCGGCCATTCTCTGGCTATAAATAACCCTGCTCCTCCTGCCAAACAAGGTTACCCAGCTCCCAGGGAGGGGACACCATACATGCTGCCTGCAGCACCCTTGGGCGGACCCCTCTGCCTCACCCCTGCTGCCCTTGGTCTTAGGGCTGCCCATGCTGGCCCCCGCTGTGCCCCCTCAGGTCTGTGTGTATGGGGGGAAAGCAAGGCAGGACCCAGCACCACCCCAGCGGAGCATCTCTGGGGTGAAGCCATCTAAGGCTTAAACCTCCTATGAGTCTGTCTGCTCCTGCCCTGCCCAGACTTGATAAAGCCAAGGGCTGGAGTAGGCAGCTCCTCTCGCTGCC
Organism: Cnemophilus loriae; assembly: GCA_013397755.1. Taxonomy (NCBI): domain Eukaryota; kingdom Metazoa; phylum Chordata; class Aves; order Passeriformes; family Corvidae; genus Cnemophilus; species Cnemophilus loriae. The sequence continues at coordinate 44,257 of VZTF01009723.1, read as the reverse complement.
TGGCTCTGGAAGCCACCCCAGCCCTGCCTGCCGTGGGTGCCCCATGCCACCCCTGTCCCTATCACCTGGTTTTCACCAGCTCAGGCAACAGAAGTGTCAGGGCAGAGGCAGGGACACCTGAGGTCCCCACTTTTAGGTAGCCCCAAGTACCCCGTGAACCCATGGCCCTGCACCAGTGGTACCTCCTGCGCCCTCAGGGGACCATCTCACATGGGTGGCCCTCCCAGACTCCCCCAGTGATTTGCTCTTGCCCTGGGCCAAAAGCTACAAGCCAGCAGAGAATCTCCCTTTGTGGCCAGTCTGGTGCAGTGTAGCAGCTTCAGCTCCTGCCAAACACTGCAGAGGGGAGGAAGGAGGCTGACAACTTCCCCCAACACCCCTCCCCAACCTCCTGGGCTGGGTGCTGGGGTGAGTGCTCCGGGCAGGCTTAGAGGGCTCTCAGCACCCTGTCTGCCCAGCATGTGCCACCCCAGTCTATTCTCGCCAGAGCAACCTCTGCTTTGCCTGCCCACCCTGGGGTCCCATGGTCAGAGGCGTCCATGGTCACCCCTGCATCTCTAGATGAGCAGTCACCCACCAGGCATAGGGGACTCTGAGGAGGGTCCAGCCCCAGGGGCCCCCTCTGTCCACCTTGGTGGCACATGTGCCCGTGCATCCTGTAGCCACCATGCAGATGTCTCCAGTTTGCTCACAAGGCATTACCCCAAGTATCACCTGGAGTGACACTAGGAGGAGCAGGGTGATAAGGCTGTCCTCAAAGGGAAAGCATTGATAGGTCATCCCCAAAGCCGGGGCTGAGCACAGCCAGGACCCTGGGAGTAGTCTCCAGCCCGGAGATGCCATGAAGGGGCTGAAGTCCACAGAGAGGGACAAGGTTGGAGACAGGGATATCTACATGGTGGCAAGGGCTGAGAGATGCTGAAGCATGAGACAATGAGGATGACCTGCAGTGCCAGGGATACCTGGTGCCGCCCAGCAGGAATGGGGTCAGCCTGGGAGGGGGATGCTGGGGACACCAGACTCACCCCATGGCAGGAAGGAACGTGGCCACACGGCTGGCTCCAGGGTGAGCAGGAGGAGACCCACCACCCGTGACAGGAGGAAAGCTTGTTCCCAGGGTTTCTTCCTGCCCTCAGCAAGGCTGGCTCAGCTGTGCCCCACTTCCCACCCCATGGAGAGCTGGTACCAGGGTGCATTTGTGAGGGTACATACCTGGGGTGAAGTTGCACATGTAGAGAGGTGCACATATGTATGCACATTTGTGCATGGATATGCATGCATATAGGTGTGCATGTGGTGTACATGCTGCAGGAGTGCGCATGTTTGTGTGTGTGCATGGGCATACAAAGGTGTGTGCAAATTTAGGCGTGGAGGTAGGTGCGTGGGGGTGCTTGCATGTGGGTGTGCACAGGTGAGGTGTACATACACATAGGTGTGCCAACGTGTGTGCACATGTCTGTGTGTACATGCCTTAAGGAGGGGCGTGTGCATGGGTGTGCGTGGGCACACGTCATGTGCATGCCCAGGGAAGTGCAGGCAGTGAGGGGCAGCACAGAGCCTACATCCAGGGCAAGCCCCATGCAGAGGTGACTAGTTGAGGTGACAGTGGTACCACTGGGGCAGGATGCAGAACATGTGCCCCATGTACGCACATCCTAGTGCCCTTTGCTGCCAACACCTGTGGGTCGGGGTGGGGGTCTCTCCTCTTGGACCCCCAGCCCATTGCCGCCAGGTGTGGAATGGTGGGTGAGGGGCATCCCACAGGTTCCCCAGCCTTGGCGGTGGTGGCAGTAGCGCTTGGCCCAGCTGAGGTAACATGCTGCAACATGGTGGTGCTGCCACTACAGAGAGTGCCTGGCCAACTGCTGCCACAGCTCGCCCCCCGGCCACCCTGGCATGAGAGGAGCCACTACAGCCTCGTGTCAGCCCCTCCTGGGGGCACAGGGTTTGGCACCCCAGCCTGTCCCTGTGGAGAAGCCGTCCTCACCTGACAGTGGTGAGCAGGGGTGGGAACCGTGTGCGCATGGTGCATGAAGGCACCAAGGTAGACTTGGGCAGCCTATTATGTTCTCAGTGATGAAGGAATGTCATCTCCTCCAGTCTCGAGGGTACCCCATGCCTCCAGCATTCACACAGAAATCATGAATGGGGTCACCTACAGTGGTGTGCAATGGTGCCAGCCCCTGGCCCCAGATCCTGTCCCTGTCCTAGCCTCTGTCCCTGCCCAGACCCTGGGCTTGGGCATCGGAGCCACTGCATTCCCCAGAGCAGAGTGCGCTGCCATGTGGGTCTGAGTCACGGCTGAGCCATGGGCATGGGCAGGTGGGCTGCAGGGGCCCTACAGGTGGGAAGCCCCAGGAGGAAGGATAAAAGCCCACCTCGATAGTGATTTGCAGTGTAAGTGCTGCCCTCAGCTGTGCCAGCTGAGCTGCCCTGCGCCTGCTAACAAGCACACTGCAAACAAGGGCTGGGGAGACACAGGGATGCCCTGGCGCACTCCCGTGCTAGCACCTGGCTCCCATCACCTCTCTCATCTGGCTCAGCATGTTTGCCTGCTGGTGCCCAGGGCTTGGCAGGGCCTCAGGCATGTGGGACAGTCCCCAACAGCAGCATCTCCTAGTGGCACAGGGATTTTTCCAACAGAACCCCCAGACCAGACCCTGGTGATGCTGCAGGGCTGGGGGACACAGAGGGGTCCCCATTGTGGCTCCACACTGGGAGAGTTTTCCAATGCCGGCCCTATCTCTGCTATCTTGGGTCACCCATGGTCCCAAGGGCTCTGACCCAATGCAACATCACTCAGCCCAGCCCCAGTCAGGGCTGCTCAGTCCTAAAGCCCCTGCAGAGGGGACACAGAGGACAGTGATATTCCCAAAGGCCACAGGCAGGGCTTGGGGTTCCTGATCAGTGTGTGGCTCTGCCCAGTGGAGGAGGCAGATGGGGACATTGAGAATGCTCCATGTGCTGCTCCCTGGCATGCCCAGGACTGTGCCCCATGGCCATGCCCAGGACTTCAGCCTCCATCCCACAGGCTCTCCAGGCTGCCCCATGTTGCATGAGGGGCTCATCCCTGGCCCCCCAACATTCTGCCTCTCTGAAGGGTGGTGAGGTCATGTGGCACCCAGGTTTGCAGTGAGTTGCGACAGGTTTCTTTCCTGCTGCAGTAGCAGGATGCACAGCAGCCACAGATGTAGAAATTGCCAGAGATACATTTGCCAAAAGAAGAAAGAAAAGGGCTGTCAAGAGCAGGCAGCAGCTCAGGGCAGTCAGGCCGTGAGCTCCACTGCGGACCCACAAGGGAAGGATCAGTCCCTCAGCAGCAAGATAACTAATCCAGGGTGGTTTTAGGGCTGTATTCCAAGCAAAGGAGCTGGAAAGGGAAGATGTGGAGCTGTAGCTCAGCAGTGAACAGCACTATCCAGCAGCTAACGTGGACTGAGTCAGCAAGGACCACATCTTGCCGAGGCCATCAGAAGACGTGCCTAGGGTCTCCCATAGCAGGACCGACCTCTAAACCATGTGGGCATCTTTTGGGCTGAGTTAAAATAACACAAAGTTCTGCATCCTCAAAACAGCACTGAGCTTTGTGTGAAAGCAACTCTTCAGCACCTTCCTGGTGCCAGCCCCATGGGAACAGGCACTGCTGGACACCAGTGCACATACCATGCTGGACCTCACAGCACTTGGCATGACCAGGAACCCTGAGTCCCTGGGCCAGGCCTTGTGCGGAGCAGGATCAGGACTCAGGTGAGTGTTCAGGGTTGCTTGGCCCCAAACTGCAGCACTGCCTGCAGACTAGAAGGTGCTACCACTCAGAGAGAGAAGAAGCATCAAAAAAAGCACAAGAAGAAAAGTTTCTGGCAATTCATTTGGTTTAAAACCAAAGCTCTGTCTTGGAACCAGGAAGAAGAAAGGCTTTCCAGGCTGACACAAGTGCTACATATGGGGCTCTTGGCACCAATCTAATTCCTCCATATTCCAAGAGGCAAAATCCACTTTGAAACCAGCTCAGGGCATTGCCCAAGATGCCCCAGCATGTGGCAATGGGTGGCAAAGAAAGGTGTCACAGAGAAGGAGTTAATAATTGGTAGTAATACTAAGAGCAACAAGGCTCATCTTGGCTAAGCCAGGTCGTCTTCTCATTCTAATCTTCGTTACATCTGACAAACTCAGACAGAAGGCAGCAGCACATCTGGCATGCAGGCTGGCTCAGAAAGTTTCCAAGTAAACTGCTTGGGATGAGAAAAAGGGAGTTTTAGATGAACTATTTTTCAGGACAAGAGCCTTGGACTATTTTAAAACAAAAGACTTGGACTACAGAAGGAGTACTTGGCCAACAAGAAATTGTTCGGGAACTTCTTTCACCATCTGAAGTTACAACGAAAAAGGAAAAAAAATAGCAGCTTGTATTCAAAGGAAAGTGCGTTTGTCATCCAGCACTGCTGGCTCAGGCGAAGCAGTGGAGCCTGGGGAGATGCTGGGGTGCGCAAGGGAGCCCTGGCCCAGGCAGAGCCGCAGCAGCAGACGCTGACTCGGCTGTTCTGGCCTGGGGGGCCGCTATCTTTCAGTGTGTCCAACAGATTCCTCTCCCAAAGCGCACGTCCTAAGGCACAAGGGATGGGCGGCCGAGGGTCCCGCAGTGGAGGTGCCGCATAACGGGTCTCGCTACTGGGGCAGCCCCGTCCCTGCGCACCCGGCGAGGGCTGCTCCCTGCGACCCTCCCCGCAGATGCGGGACCCCTCAGCCCCGGCGCCTCTCGTGACGCTGGGGATCCTCTGATGCCGGCGTCTCACTCGCACCGGTAATCCTGCACACCGGGAATGCCATACACCGAGGAGCCCACGGCGGCTCTCCCAGCGGGGCGGCAGCCCAGGACCTCCCGCTGCCCCCGCGCCGCCCCGCTCACCTTGAAGACCNGGCGGCGGCGCCCCCTGCCACTCCTCTTCTCCCGCCTCCTCCTCGCTCGCCTCTCCCGGCTGAGTCACCGCCGCCCCGGCCCACCCAGGCGGGACACCGGGCTCCGCGGCACTGCGCGGGGCAGCCCCGGGCTGCGAGTTCTGCGGCTGCCCCGCACCCGGATTCAGATCTTCCTGCCCCCTCCGGCCCGGGACCAGACCCATCTACCGCCCCCAGGCACGGTTCTTTTTCCCGGAATCAGCCCCAGCCCGGCCCCTCAGGCACCGCCCCGGCCTCAGAATCAGCTTTGTCCCTCGAGCATCACCGTTACCGGGAAGGCTCAGCCCAATCCTGTCCCTCCTTCCTGGGCACAGCCTATGTCCCTGGGATCCGCCCCATCTACCCCTCCGGGCATGGTCCTTGACCCCAGGCTCAACCCCATCCTGACCCCGCCCTGGGGCTTAGCCCTTAGATGGGTTCAGTGGGACGTGGGAACATCCTGAGATACAGAAAAGCTCCAAGAACCTCTCATCTACAATGATTAACAACTGTGGCTGTGTTACTGCTTTTAATCATCACACGAACTTCGTGACAGCCCTGAGGAGCCCAGATGTATACTGAGGCTGTTTTTAACATGGTCACAAGTGGATAATGTGACGCATTTGCATAAGGACCAGCGAGCCAAAGGAGACTGGGCTCCTTCCTCTGAGAAGGACATTTGCAGCTTGCTTACACAGTGAGATACAACAGTGAACAAAATAATAAAAAGGGAAAGAAGGCTAGAGGACACGGCTCCCAGAGCAGCTGGGTTGCAGGCTGAGGGTCACACCCTCACAGTGAGGGCGTGAGCTGAGGCTCCTCACACCCTGCCTCACGTCTCAATATTTTTTGAAGCAAGGAACTTTCCTGCCGCTCACAGCTGACCCATGCACAGCACACATTGCACCAGTGCTGGACCTTCTGCAGAGCTTCCTGCCCATTGCTGTGGTATTGGGGCACAGAGATGCTCATGGGGCCAAGCCTCTGCCCAGGGCTCGTGGTGCAGGATGCGCCACTCCATTGCACAGGTTCTGCTGCTGGAGGTCCCACAGGGGACGAGCTCCAGTGCTGTCCCCGAAGCAGTGACTGGCAGCAGAGTCTGGGGAAGAAAATGCCTAAATAGGGGCACAGAGAGTCACTCTCACCCTGGCAGTGCCCATCACTGTGGAGCAGGGGTTCTCTGCAGGATTGCTGTGTTCAGTCTGTGAGTCTGTTTGCAGAGGTTTACCTCTTCACTTCAATTCATTAAGCACTTTATCCTGGAAAATCCATGTCAAGTCTACTCTGAGACATTAATGTATTAATTTATGTGAAAAAATTATTCCCCTTTGCTGCTGATTATGCCACAGGAAACCACAGTCCTGTCCTCGAGGCTCAGCACAGCATCATTTCAGCTGCCTTTCTGCCTTCCCAGGCTGACTCTTCTCAAGCTTCCATGGGAAAAATACCTGCCTATTCTTTACTCTTCATGCTGCCCACCTCACCTTCTGAGGCACTCATCTGCCATCCTCTACAGTGCAACTGCACCAGGGATTACCACAGAGAGATCTTTTCTGGATTGCACTTAATCCCTTTCTCAAACGTCCTGCTTCACTTTTAGATGGACAAGTAATGAGAAGAGGTCTTCAAAACTGAAAAGGAACCAAAAAAATCTCTTTTCTGGATGGTAGGGAGCAGAAACAGGGTTGGGGGAGCCCTGTGCGAGTAGGGATGGTCCTCTTGCTCCTCATCCTTCTTTTAGTTTTGGGGACTTTGGAGTGAGTTCCTATCTGGCAGGTGGTCCTTGGTGTGATGGGACCGATCCTGGGAGATGTGAGTGTCCTCCATACCTTGGTCTTGCACAGACTTGGCCATCCTATTCCCAGACTGTCCATGGGTGGCTTTGAAATGGGGGGTTGGCATCCCTTCCCTCCCCAAGGAGGGCTGCTCCTCTTCTTCGTGGGGTCACTTTTGCCACCTTCTTTTGAGCCCTAAGGGAGTAGGAGGTGTGAGCTGAGGTGTGAGGGAGCCTGTGCCACCCCTGGACAATCACTGGTGTCCCGAGATAATCAACCTCCAGTGCAAACAGGAAGGCAACAAAAGCTTGGATATGCTGGGGTGGAAATACTCCCATTCCCAGGGGAATGTCAGCCAGCCAAACACATGTATAGCCAGAGAAATACCCAAATACCCCCGTGATGGTACGTTCAGGCAGTGAGCACCCCAACATGGCTGTCTGAGCTTAGCCCAGACAGGGTCGGGCACCGCCAGCTGCTGTCCCAGTAAGAGGGGGGATGGGAGGGGGCTCATGTCAATTCTCCCTTCCCATGTATCCCCGTCAAGGCCCCATAGGGTGGAGAGCAGGGTACCGAGGGTGGCAGTGCCTCTGCCCGTGGTGTGGGCAGCCCCAGCCACTCACAGGGAGCCCAGCCATGTCCCTGGGGAGGAGCGGATGTCTGCACTGAGGTGGCTGCCCCAGGTGGGCAATGCCTGAGCTCCAGGCACAAGAAAGTTCGGTGGGAAAAAGAAAGCGAGGGGCAGGGAGGGCTTTCTCTGCCATGGAAGATGAAGCAGGCAACTTGCTCCAATGCCAGGTGGTGAGAGCAGCCTTGTTTGTCTGAGGAAACAGGGATGTGGATTTTGGGCGCCATCAAAGAAAGGCAAGGAACATATATCACTTCTGCAGGACTCAGGCTGTGAAGCACACAATCTGCCCAAATGAGCAAGTTCAATGAGCAAGCGGCTGCGTGGGGAGCCAGCCCGGCACAGCCTGGTTGCCGTGCCACACTACCACTCTGCTGCCTCTCTACCTGCCACGCTGTCACCTGTCTGCCTGCCACCCTGCTTTCCATCTCTCTGCCTGCCATCGTCTCACCTCTGTCACCTCTGTTGATCTCCACAGCGCTGCTCTCCATACGTTCATCCCGCCTTGACAATTCCCAAGGACAGAGGCACATAGCGAATTTTTAGGGAACTGCTTTGATAGCAGGAGGGACAGATCCCCTCAGCATGACCAGATATGAAAATGGCATTGAAACTTGAAATAACCAGACAATCCATCAGATGCAGGAGCAGGGTTTGCTGTGGGGCAGCAATAAGTTCGCCACAATTAAATGCCAATTTTTCATGATTACAGCCTGTGTACTGGGTGTCACCACCATGATGGGGCCACAGCAGCAAAGGGACCAGGTTAACCTGTGAGATCGGGCAGGTGCTGATCTCTTCTCTCTGCTGCTCAGTGACAGGACCTGAGGTAACAGCAGGAAGCTATGTCAGTGGAAGTTTAGTCTGGATATTGGGAAAAGGTTCATCCCTAGATGGTGATGGGGCACTGAACTGGCTCCCCAGGGAATGGGCACGGCCCCAAGGCTGCCAGAGCTCCAGGAGCATTTGGACAACGCTCTCAGGGATGCACAGGGTGGGATTGTTGGGGTGTCCTGTGCAGGGCCAGGACTTGGACTCCATGACCTTAGAGGTATTTTCCAATCTTAATGATTCTGTGATTCTGCAATCCTTGCGGGTCCCTTCCACTGAGGACATTCTATGGTTCTATCATTCTTTGTGGCATGGGACAGGAGCCCAGAGGAAGGGATGGATGGCCCAGACAAGGGGAAACCAGCTCAGGAGCCCCAACTCCCTACTGTGCTGGTGTCTTTGGCTCACCCCATATCTGGATAAACAGAGAGCTTAATCCCAAGTAAAGCTGGATGAGGATGTGTCACCAGCAACACCTGAGGCACCTGAGGACTCTTGTATTTCTACATCCCCTGCAGCTGGTCTGGGCATGGGCTTCAGCTCAGTGACTCGGGGAGACACGGCCTTCCTCCAAGGAGAGGCACAGGCACAGACTCCCCAGGAAAGACAGGGCATGCTGGCACCCATCCCAGCTGGGCAGAAAAGCTTGTCTCCACCATGGAGCAAGGGAAATAATCCCTGGGGGCAGAGTGGAAGATGAGTACAAAGAGGAGAAGGTGGGGAGTGCATTAGTTACCCAGCAGTGCAGGGGACCGCCACTTCCCCAGACAAAGGAGAGAGGTTTTCTAATCCATCTCTTTCAACAAAAGCCTCTGAGGTGGGGCCACCTGGACGAGGATTGCAGGGTTGAATGAAGGATCAAAGGAGACACTGGAGCAGGAGAAGGAACTTGCTGGTGGCTCTGAAAGGTGGGGTTTGCTGGTTGTGGGACTCAGGGCTGCTCAATGGCTTTGTAAAACATAGATGAGCACATCTGGGAGCACTGGTGGGCGGCACTGCAGCTCCATATGTGGTTGGGTAATAACAGGAAGAACACAATGAGCCTGTAGACACTGCAACAGGCTGGGGTCCAAAGGGAGGGGTTAGGGACAGGGTTCTCTGCTCCCATCTGTGAACTCCTCAGCTAACAGCAAGTGAAGGGGACCATTCAATCCACAAGCATTCAACAGCTTTGGGATTGGCCCAGCACAGGCCAGCCACGAGCAACGCACAAGCAATCCCACAAGACACTCCAGAGCTGCTCCAGCACAACATTGATCTCAGCCCTGTCAGAAGCCCCGGGGGTCCTGACCTGCTCCTGAGGGAGCACTGGAAGCCAGTGGGGTTCCTCTGCAGAGGCACACAGGCCAAGAACCAGCAGAGACAGCGAGGGACTGGCTGGAGAGCAGCCTAGTCCCTGTAGCAGCCAGAAGGACATTTGGGATAGCATGAGGCTGCAAAGGTGTTCCCAGAAGGAGTACAGCCCCCATCTGGCTCTGCAGCACAGACCAGAGAATAAGGGCAGGGACTTCTTCCTTCGGTCTCAGGTTGGGCTGAGGCTGCTCACCTGTCCACAGGCCGTGGTCCATGGGAGAAATCTCCCAGCCCTGTTCTCAGTCCAAACCCTAATCCCACTCCCATTTCCAGTCTCAGCTCTGCCTGGGAGCCGCACTGGAGGCACAGACAGATGAAGGAGTGGGAACCTGCTCCCAGTCTCCAGGGCTCTGTGACTCCAGTCAGGACCTGGACTGATGTGCTCTGGTATTCAGCTGAGACATCTGTATTTTCTGGCTAGTGCAAGCCAATGCAGGCCACTGTGCAAGCCCAGAGGTGCCTCTTCCTCAGGGACCTCCAGGCAGGCTGAGTCCTGCACCAACCAAAGGACTTGGATGTTTAGGCTTCCCCAACTGCTGGGGCTGACTCTCTCCCCAGTATCTTGTTGCCTTGCATGGAGGAGTCACAATACTGTGTGGGGTATCAGGAAACCTCCCAGCTGCCTGTCCTGCTGTTGGGTGTATCCTGCATTCCAGCACAGATGTGTGAACCTGGAGCCAGAAAGATGCTTTTGCTCAGGGTGCACCTGACCACATCTCCACCTGCACGAAGTTGGAGTCAGACAGGACTGGAATGGAAGCAAGGACCTGTCAGGAATTTCTGGGGATGTCCACACCAGTCCCAGCACTGAGTAAGGCCACTGCACACACATGTGAAGCATTTTGGGGTGTTTTTGAGTCTGTGGCCAGTGAAGCTGCAAATCCAACCAGTGTTTACACTGGTAGAGTAAAAAAATAAGGGAACGCAACAACCTCCCTCAGTCAGGAGTAAGCTCCTGACTGAGTGCAGCTCCTGCTGAGCCTCTGCACCCTGTGAGTGGTAGCCCACTGATGTATTCCAGCCTCGGCTCCAAGCCCTGGTCTTGTCTTAGAGGCATTGAAGGTCTGGAAGGATCTCGGTGTATCCAAGGCTATAATTCCCCTCCTGGCAAGGATCTTTGCCTGGAAGGAAAGTCACAGCCAAGTACAAATCTCTATTCTTGCCTCACTTTCTAAACCCTTTTTTGTCTCCTGTTTCCCAGGACAGTGTCTGTGTGATGCAAGCCCTGAGGGGGTCCATGGGCAGGGATCCCTGTTGTCTTGGCATTGAACCAGCCAGGAAGTAGGTAGCTTTTCCAGAAAAGCCCCACTGGTTTCTCCTGGTTGTGCTGCCAGGAGCCCTCTTCTGCCAGAACAGAGGGCCGGGAAGTATTGAGGCACAAGGCAGCCCCTCTGTCTGATAGCCCTGTTTCTGAAGCCCTGGCGCGACACCTGACAAGTTCTCTCCCCAGGCTCATGGCATGAGCCTGTCGATGCTGGCACAGGGCACCACACCTGCCAGCAGAACATCTGTCCCCTATGCTGTGGCCCCAGGGCAGACATGTCCTTGGCACATGGAGGCCCAGGGTCACGATCACATCCTGTTGGCTCCAGGCAGCCACTGCAGGCTCACCTGTCCCTAAGCCTGTGGGACAGGTTGGGTGAACATGAGCAAAGCATGTGACACGAAGGAAGGGAGCACCACAGGCAGACCCTCCTGGGTAGCCTTGTGGCAAGGGCCTGATCCCCATCCTCAGCGTGAGGGAGGGGATGGTGGTGGGGTAGGGACAGAGAGGGCAGGATGGAGGGGAAAATTATCTTCTGCTTGGAATAAAGCAGAGAACTGTTTGTCACTTTTCTTAAACTGGCCAACACTACCCACAGGCTCCAATTCCAAGTGAGAAACCATGTTTTGAACAATCTCAGCTCATTCTCACAAGCATCAGGCCATGGCCATGGTGAGCAACTGGGCCATGCAGAGGCCGAGCCGTTGCCTGACTCTCAGGGCAGCAGGCTCGCTGAAGCAGCCCTTGGCCATCACCACAGCCCCATGGAGACCCACAGCAAGAATGGACTCCCTGGGGGAGGCTGCAACACCCAGGCTGTCCCCGCTGAGCCCCACCAAAGCATCAGAGGGCTCTGACCAAGGAGGGCACTGTTGGGGGCAGCTGACGGGCCCTTCTGCCAACCCTGCTGCTCATCACCCAGCAGCCTGAAGTGAACAGGGCCGTGGGGTGCTGCAAAGGTCCCCGTGAATGGCAGGAGGACAGGCAGCAGGACATGGGGAGGTAGGGGGCATGGGCGTGTCTTCTCTTTCTGGGGCGTGTACAAGCACTAGTGTCCACTGTCCCCCAAAATCCACATCCTTTCTGACATGAAGTGGTCTCTTATTCCCCAATTAGCTACATTTAACCTGGCTATATGAGGGATTTATGTCCCTTGAAGTTCCAAACAGAACCTGTTACTCCATGCTCAGCTATTGTACTGATCTGCAAGGAGAATTCAAGTAACCTGAAAGGATGTGGTTTGTATCAACGTCTCTCCATCAGATCTTCTGTGCAGTGAGTTTTCTCTTTTCCCATTGCTGATGCACGGAGAAACTCTCTGCCCAGAGGTTCCCTCAAATTCCTAGAGTTGTTAGGGAAAAGCAAACATTTTAGGAGGGCTCCGAGCATTCTCCACCCTCGCACTGTGCCATAGCAGCCAGTTCAGGAGGCAGGAGCATCTCTGTTAGGACATAAGCCACCTTCTCATTGCCATACTGCAGCTCTCCAGCAGCATGTCCTAAGCCAGCGAGCTGACGCTGCTCCAGCACCCCTTTCCTAAGCTCTGGGAAAGGATACAGGAAAGTGTCCCATTTTGCACTGAGCAAAATCACCTTTCTTCCCTCTGATGCTGACAGTCAGTTTGAGGACCACCATCCCATGGAGGGTTCCACTTGCCAGTGGCACCGTTCTGTCCCTCCATGCTGCTGCACAGCACTGCAGCTGGAGAAGTTGTCCCATCTCGTCCCTGGGCTCCTGCAAATTTTTGGCAGCAAACTATACTTGTTTGATCCAAGACCTTATACTGGAAACACAGCCTGTGGGAATGGAGGGTTCTCTCCTCTTCTTTGGCAAGACTTCAATAAAAAGCAGACTTCCAGTGCATCTGGGACTTCCTGGTCCCACCCCCCCCACCCCGCCACCTCCCCCCCTGCCATGAGGTGGGGAACACCAAAAAGAGCTGTCCTGCTGCGTTCCCTCTTCTCCCCACCCTACAGTCCTTCTGGGGAAAACTCTGCATCACAGAAACGTCTCGTCCGGACTCCTTGGTTTTGCCAGTCTCTTTTCTCACTGTTTTCCATGAAAAGCCATGAGAGCAGCCCCAGCACACCGGCTGAGATCTCCCCACCAGCCTGGGGCAGTCCTTTGTCTATCCACTGCCTTAACAATCCTAAAGTTAAGTTTGTGGCCCCGATAATGGATTTTTCTTGTGATAGATGGTCACTGCCTCCGTGCAAAGGTACACAGCCCTAAGGACACCCCTCCAAGTCAGCAGGCACATTTCCAGTCCTTTACACATCCCAAACTGCGACAAGAAATCTCAGGAGAGCCATTTCCTCTGCTAGAGTCCAGGGCTTGCTCCAGTCCTAGCTGACACGATGTGCATTCTCTTCCCAGCCTTAGTCCAAATGGCATTTTCTCACCCTCTCCCCACCAACTAGGCAGCCACATCCTTCCCTGCCTGTTGGGATTCCAGTGTGTAGCCTAAGCCAGCTGACTGCTGGAGGTCAGGAGATGACTCGAAGCCACCCATGCTAGACCCAGACTGGAAGAGCGTTATTTGTTCCTGGACAAGGACTTCCCGGTGCCATCCTGCTGAAAGAGCCAAAAACCAAATGCACTGCTGAGGGACCCCAGGGCTCAGCTCCCACTGCCTTCAGGAAGTCAGGGCTCACATGCTCCCATGCCTCCCAAGGCTTCCAGTCATTGATGGGGGCAGAGGAGTACAGAAGCCCTTCTGAAGGGGGCACTAGGGACGTCACAGACTGTCGTTATTCCTGACTCCAGCTGTCACTGCTCCTGGTAGCGGAATGAACCCCTTGTGTCCTGCAGAGCAATGCCAGCATGATGCATAGGCAGGGCAGGTGATGGCTCACTCAAGCAAATGATGGCACAGGCAGTCAATGGCATGGGCAGACAGTGGCACACACAGCACCGATTCATTTCCCACCACTGTGGCAGGGAGGGCAGTGCGAGGTGCCCGAAGCAGCTTGGAATGCTCCTGACTGGCTGCAGGAGTCCTGTTTCAGCGCTGGCAGCAATGGACCAGCTGCAGCACAAGGGCAGGAGAGCGAGTGCTGTGACCTTTTGCCAAGGCTCAGCCAAGGGATCCCTCCCTTTCCCGTGTTGCCTCTCAGCCCTGGATGCCTCCTGGCAGCATCCCTCCCTGCTCTTGCTGCCCAGGCCCTGCAGGATCCCCACCCAAACCCGCTGACATCTGGGCAAAGGGCAGAAGATCTTTCCCAGGTGCTGACAGCTCCCACTTTGGGCAAACACCACTGGGACCTCGCTTTCCTGGAGACAATCCCTCAGCATCCGCCTCCCAGCAAGCCCTCCAGCAGCCAGACTTGTCTCCTTCCAGCAAAACTGAGGCTCCACAGGGCTGCACGGGAACAGGGATGAGCTTTGTAGAGCTGCGGTGAAATCACCTGTTACTCTTGAGCTAAATCATTCCCTGGCCAGGAAATTATTCAGCTTTAATCAATTTATTAAACCCATTTTTTTCCCAGATTTAACCTTCCTGCTTCACTCTTGCCCAACCTGGAGCCTTTTTTATGAACTCTCCTCCTGAATTCCTCGTGCACCCCAGGGCCCCCCAGCTATCTTAAGAGCTTTTTCTCAAATAACTCAGAAGTCAAAGATGGGAGGAGTCAGATAACCCAAAATCCTGACACTGAAAAACCTCTAACATTTATGACTGGCAGAGATTTTCACAATTATACTTTTCAGTTTTTGGACATAGCTGCAGAACGGGACTTTTATTTGTCTTTCAGGAGAAACTCGAGCTTCTGAGCTGATTGTGGCATACCACCAGCTTGAATGTGAGAAAATCATGGGTTGTGAAGATCTCAAAAAGCCCTGGGAAGCCTCATTCATTTCCTCCACCTTCACATGCTACAAACCAACGTGACTGATGTGCAGCTGGATGCTCCCAAGGATGCATAAGGATCTCTCCAGCTTCAGAGGGACACCCTCAGACACACCCCAGGGCTGCAGGTACCTGTTCCTGTCCCAAAACAGACACGTCTTTGAGTCTCCTAAGGCCACTTCAGGCAGGTCAGCTGGCTTTGTGCAAACCTCTGAAACATGAAGAATGTTGCTTCAGCATGAAGCTGCTGGGACAGCTCCACAGCCCCCATGGCATAGCATCACACTCAGTGCTGGGCAGGGCCTCAGTCCTGTCCAGAGTCCAGCTCCTTCCTTCACTAACACTAGTACAGAGGAGGCCACGGAGATTCTCCCAGGGCTGGAGCCCCTCTGCTCTGGAGTCAGGCTAGGAGAGCTGGGGGTGTTCACCTGGAGAAGAGAAGGCTCCAGAAAGACCTCAGAGCCCCTTCCAGGGCCTAAAGGGCCTCCAAGGGAGCTGGAGAGAGACTTTGGACAATGGCCTGGAAGTGATAAGACACGGGGAGAATGGCCTCAATGGTTAGATGGGATACTGGGAAGAAATGCTTCCCCGTAAGGGTAGTGAGGCCCTGGCACAGGGTGCCCAGAGAAGCTGTGGCTGCCTCATCCTGGAAGTGTCCAAGGCCAGGTTGGACAGGTCTTGGAACAACCTGCTCTAGTGGAAGGTGTCCCTACCCATGGCAGGTGGTGGAACAAGATGGACTTTAAGGTCCCTTGCAACCCAAACCATTCTATGGTTCTGATCTGCAAAATATTTTGAAGAAAAGGTCCCATGAAAAATGTTCTCTGCCGCAGGACAAGAGAGCAATCAGGACCCTCACCTGGGATGGCACCAGTTAAACGCATCCCTGAGGCTGAAGCAGATTGCAGAGGTGATTGAGTCACTGTGAGGGGAAAGGAGATGGAGAACAGCTGTGTTCTGGGTTGATCTCAGGCCTTCAGGGCTGCTCATGTTTCACTTAAGGCCTGCCTTTTTAAGATAGATTTGTGCTTTGTTCCTAAGACAAAAGGAAAAGAAAAACTTACCTGGGTTCATTGCAGGAAACTGGCAGTGACCTCCAGGTGCTCCTCTGTGCCTGCAGGGATAGGGCCATGCTCAGGGAGAGCCTATGGGAAGGATGCTTATGCTTGTGCCACCTCCTGCTCTCAGGTTTCAGCAGGTGACTTGGATGAAACTACTGAGTGCAAATTTTCCAGTTTCAGGTGGATTTTAGTTTTTGTGAGGTGGAAAAACAATCATGGTTTCATGGGCTAATGACAGGTGCTGCAGGGAGACACTACCCTGTTGTGGGGAAAAACTTTCTTACTGGGGTAATTTCTTTCTGCTCAAAGTCCCTGGGCAGGGCTGAAGTTAAACCCTCAGCAGAGAAACAGTCCATGAGTGTGACATTTGCCAGCACCTGGGGGTGCAGGCAGCTTGCCAGAGGTGCTCAGCAGCTGCTCATCTCCTTTCTGAGGAGCAGACGGTGACGTCCAGATCTCAAACTCCCTTGCACCAGGTGCTGGAGGAGCTGCCCAGGTTGATGAGTCCTCAGGAGAGCTGACATCAGCCCAGGTGTGCAAAGCTTCTGTCAGGACAGACATGGTCCTGCCTGGTGTGTATCAACCAGACAGGAGCTGGGCAGAGGCCGCTATGGATGAGCATCCACATCCCACTTCCAGTGTATCCCCCTTCTGCTCTAGCCTGGTCCTCATCCTGCCAGGGGGAACATCATCTCCTTGGGACTGCACTGGCAAGGTTTGGGCAATGGGGGTCTGTAGAGTGCCTTAGTGAGAAGGCAACAGAAGCTGTCCCTGTGTTGGACCCACCACCACCCAAAGCTGAGCCCACTAGCAGTGATGGGGGTCCCTCTGGGATAATGTATTTAAGAAAGAGTAAAAACCACTGCACAGCCCTGCAGATCTCAGTCCAGGGGAGAGGGAGGGGAGGAGGTGCTCCAGGTGCTAGGACAGAGATTACCTGCAGCCTGTGGGGATGACCATGAAGAGGCAGCTGTGCTCCTGAAACCTGTGGAGGTCCATGGTGGAGCAGATATCCACCTGCAGCCCGTGGAGGATCCTACACCTCTGCCTTCCCATGGTAGGAGCCTGCTCAGCCTCTGAGGGCTGTTTTGGGTGCCAAACTGGGTTTGGGAGCCTGCCTGGTTGCCACTGTCTCCTACCCTCACCTTGTCATGGAGGAAGGCTTTATGTGCCTTGCTAAAGGATTCAGCTTCCCTTTCCAACATCCCACACGTCTCTCTTCAGAAGCGAGCCCCGAGATCTGCAATGTCAGTTCTCCTGTAGTTAGAGGAGTGCCCAATCATAGCAGGACTTCTCCAACCTAGAGTCAAGCAGAGCTGCCAGGCAGCTGCCACATCCCAGCCACTTCCAGCCAGAGGCATGGAGTGCCTGAGCCCTGTGCCGGGCTGCAGGTGATGCTCAGGCTCCTCTCAATAATCTGCCAGGACCATCACTCCTGAAGAGCAAGGAGAGGATGGACACTGGGTTCTGTGGCTCAGCAGTGGGTTGCTGCACAAGGAGCTATGCTTCCAGTGTTTGGAATAACTGGGGTCTCCTGGGAGTCACTGGGCAGCTCACCAGGGGACCAGGCACTTGCTTAGGCTCCTAGCAGTAGGTTTAAGCTTTGAGGTGAGATCTTTACAAGTGCAAGTTCCACTTGTTTAAAAAATAATGTCAGAATCCAGCTGGAGCCTGTGCCAGCCACATTCCTGGCTGGCACACATCGCTCTCAGCAAATAAGCCTGGGAGCAGCCAGCAGTAACACAGCTGTGATATTCTCACCATGCCCTCCTGCCACCCAGCGGTGTCCATGAATGAGGAAGGTGACAGCAAGCATATGGGACACTTTCCTCGAGCCCTCTCCCTGTCTCCAGCTGTCTTCAGCTGGGGGGATTTCCTGAGCCAGCCATGATTTTCTGATTTTCACCCTTCAGTAGATCCCTCCTCTCTGTACTTGTCAAAACCCCTCTACTGGAGTGCAGGCAAACCTTCAGAAGCACCATCCCTTATCAGGGAGCTGATAGACCCCAGCACTAGGAGCTGCCTGCTTTAGGATGGGTTGGATCTGGCTTCTACCTTCATTTCATACACTGGAAGAGCTGGTGGCTCCATCCCTCTCCAATCTCTGCAGGACTGTCCTGAGTTTGCAGACCCCCAGTTGTATCTTCTCTGGCTGGAGGGACCAGTACTGCTTAGACAGGAAGAGTCCTTCCCACCAGAGTTTCCTAGGGACCCTATGGCCATGTGATGCCTCCTGGGAGGGCTCAGTTGTCCCTGCTGCCCCATGTGCCACTGCACCACCCTGGTGCCCCCTCATGGTCCTTGCTGCCATGCTGACTGTTCCTACAGCCAGGTCCCACCTCACATCCCACCTGGGGTGAGCAGGATATCCACCACAGAGCAGAGGCATACTGCTATCCCACAGGCTGGCCCAGACCTCTGGGGTTTTCCCACCAGTGATGTACTTTCCATTGCTTTTGAAAATAAAATCCCAGTAATAAAAGCTCCAGCTAATTTTATCCCCAGCCTGTTTTTCCCAGGCTGCTGCAGGATGAGGTGCCTCCCCCAGCCTCACCTGGGGGTTTCACTGTGCAGCACCAACAGTGCCCACGTGTCCAGGGTGTCTGGGGGCACTGGAGGGCAGGACATCAAGTCCCAGAAGCTGGTTGGTTGCCCATGGAGAGGCTCTTTCCTCTTTGCCTTGCTGGAGAGCCAGGAATGAGAGGGGAACAGTTTGGTGTGGTGAGAGCAGGGCCACAGTGTGAGCAAAGCCATGGTGTGACCAGGGCTACAGTGTGAGCATGGATACATGTGACCATGGACAGTGCAACCTATGAGCACGATGTAAGCACAGACAAAGGATGAGCATGTACATGGCGTGACCACAGTCATAGTGTGTGCACAGATACCATGTGCATGTCCACAGGACAGCCTGGCACAGCATGAGCGTCTACAGCCACAACTGTGCTGCTGTGCTCGTGCCCTTATGTGTGGCTGGGACAGAGGATTTCCCTAGCAGTGCCTGAATCCCTGAACATCTCCCAGAGCAGTGCCATGGATACTGGCACAGCAGTGTCTGTGGCAGTGTTCCCCCATCCATCTGTCGTTGGAGGGAGTCGTTACCACGCTCATAGGCAGTGCTGGAGCACCCGGCAGCTGTTGAGCTGTGGCAGTGGTCAGCCAAGGTGGCTGTCACAGCCTGACACTGGCACACACCAGGGACAGGAAAGCCCTTTCTCAGCCCTGCAGCCGGTCTGGCAGCTGTAAGGATGGGCAAAAGTTCCCTGGCCCTGAAGGCATCACTCTGGTGCCTCCAGCCAGCAGCAGCAGCAGGGCAGGAGGGGCCCAGGCAGCTGGGGACCTTGAAGGGATCCTGCTCTGCAGACTCACATCCCATCCTGAGCCTAGCACGCCAGCATCTTGTGAGCAGGGAGAGCTGCCAATCCCAGTGAGAGGCAGGAGGAGGAAAAGCAGCTCATGCCCCCACTAAAATGGTGGAAATCCCTGGAAAAGCCACAGGAGCTGGAGACGGGCTCCAGAGCTCCCACTGTTCCTGAGACATGGTGCAGTCACAGTGGGAGCTCTGCCCTTCCTCAAACACCCTTGGCACAGCTGTCCTGCAGGACGCGAAGCAATGGGGTCGTTCGTGGGGGTGTTGGATCCTGTGGGATGAGCTGCTCCAAGTCTTGCAGCCCCAACAATGCAATCAAGTTTTGCAATACTTAACTTTTTGTAGCCCCTTTGGTTTTGTAATTCTGGGCTCCCTCCAGAGAAGGGTGCTGCATGCGAAGCTGAGCAAAGGGAGTGAAGAAGGCTGAGGACCCTGAAGAGCAATAAACACCCTCTCCTAAAAGTACTGCTTACAAAAGCTGCTTTTGTGGGGGTTTTATCTTCTTCTTTTTTTTCCTCCTAATTCCTTGATTTTAGGAGGTCTAAGGAGATTTATGACTTTCTGGGAGTTGGCAGTGATGCAACAGTCTACTCATCCAAGGAAAATGTGAAAAATGGCTGGGCTGGGAAAACCCCCTTAGGATTTGGGACAGAGAAGTAAAATGGGAGCTGACAAGTGCAGGTGTCTGGGCAGCGCAGAGTGTGGGACACTACAGGGGTGAAGCTGCTCCTGCAGACCTCATCAAGAACCTCCCAAGAATCAGCCACATGCCTCCAGCTGTCATGGATGCAGGGGTGCCAGGGATGCTGCTGGGGTGCTGGGTCCCTCTAACCCGATGGGACAAGCCTGGCAGCCTGGCCTGGAGAAGCAGCTGCAGGCACTCACCAGCCACACAGCCACCAGTGAGAAGGTGTTGGCATCGGTGCAGGAGGATCAGCACCAGGATGTCTCTCACAAACCCAAATTATTCCCTTCCTAAGCCATCAATACTAAATATTTAATGATGGAATTGTTAGATTATTTGGTTATTACCTTCCTGGCCGAACCAGCTGAGGCCTTTCCAAGCTAGCCAGGGCACTACTGTCACAGAGGATGGGACACTGGACCCAGACTCTAGGATGGCTCCCAGCCTGTCACAATGGGATGGTTGACCCACCTGTGGGACAAGGTCTTGCCCACAAAGTGGTTCACCCTGATGACTATTGAAGGTCTCGGAAGATTTGAAGAGCTAATGGAGATTTTGGAAGGATCCCAAAGAACCAGATGCTTTCTGCCTAGCAGAACGCATGCCTCCAGAAAGATAAAAAGGAAGTGTTTAAAACGCCTGCACTGAACTCAGTGCAAAATATTTTCATCTAGGGCTAAACAAAACCTTGGGGGCCAAGGCAATGTCTTTGGGGTTTCTTGATTTAATCAATAGGACGAAAGACTGTTTCTTTCCCAGTTTGGGCAGCACCACACAGGAGCAGTGATCTTCAGCAAAGAAGCCATACTTGGGGACCCAGGGCTAGGGTCTCGGGCTAGGACATCCAGCTTGCACTGGACTGTCACTGCTGTGTCACTCTGCCCTGTGGGTCCCCATCTGTGGGCACAAGGACATGGATGTGGTTGTGACCTTTGCCCACGGCAGCTGCAGGATGCTCAAGGCTAGCAGTGCAGGCAGCCCTGCCTGCCTTCAGGCTCTTGACAGGAAGGTGTCATAATTTAGATAATAAAAATTGCAATTTTTTTTTACTGCCAAGGAAAAGGGCCAGAGGACGTCTCTACTGGCATCACGTCCCTACCTGGAGTCTTCTTGGGCTTGTAGACACTCACAGATGTCCTTCACAGGCAGGAGTTGTTTTCAGTAGCCAAAATAAACCAAACCTGCCTGCCTGGACCTGTCTGAGGATGAGTTGTCCCTGGCTGCCCATGGCACATTTGTGGAGTCTCTCAGATCCTTGTAGAGAAGCTTTGGGGGTAAAAAGAAAGCACACGCCCAGGAGAGGCTCTGGGCCTAAAGGACTTGCTAGTCCTAGTGCTGTCCTCTGGATCTGGCTGCAGGGCAAGCGGGAGTCCCTGCCCTGTGTCCAGGGGACCAGACAGCAGCAAGAGGGGGGAGTGAAGTGCTGGGCTGTTTGTGCCTATGGAACAGTCCAGGCTTTCTGCTTTGGGGATCTGCTGGTCCATGGAGGAGAGCCACAAAGATGATTAAAGGGATGAAGCATTTCTCCTGAGGAAAGGTCGCATAGGTCAGGTTTTTTCAGTCTGGAGAAGAGAAGGCTCCAGGGAGACCTTAGAGAGAGAGCAAGAGAGCAGGACAGGGGCTTTGGACAAGGGCCTGGAGTCACAGCACAAGGGGAAATGGCCTCAAGGGTTAGATGGTGTATTAGGGAGAAATTCTTCCCTGTAAGGGGGGTGAGGCCCTGGCACAGGGTGCACAGAGAAGCTGTGGCTGCCCCAACCCTGGTAGTGTTCAAGGCCAGGCTGGACAGGTCTTGGAGCAGCCTGGGACAGTGGAAGGTGTCCCTGCCCACAGCAGGGGGTGGAACAAGATGGTCTTTAAAGATCCCTTCCAACTAAAAGCCATCTGGGATTCTGATTCTCTGATTCAATGGTCCATGTGCCCAGCCCTTGTCTACAGCTGAGGCAGGGCAGTCAAAGGGTGTTTTTACATGGGTAGGTTTTGATGGCTTCCTGGGATGTGGCTGCAGCCCAGACCTAGTGCAGGCTCTGTCCCTCCAATTGCCTGTTCTCACTCAGAGCATGATCCCATCCCCCAGGAGGAGCAACCAGAGGTGTCCCAATGGCAGAGCAGGAGGACGGGGTCACCTCTACCCACTGTCTGCACCCACTGCCACATCAGTCTCCCACAAAGGGACACTTTGGGTCTAAGGGAACCCACACGGTGCATGTGGTCCCCCAGGGTGCTGGCCAAGACCTCAGCCCCTGCTCTGCTCCCTGACAGCTGCTCTCCCAGGGCTGGATATCTGCCATGTGCTGCTGCCTCTTCATGTAATGTGGGCAAGTTAAAGCCACAGTCCCTGTGGCATGCAGCTGCAGAGCAAAGCAGGAATTCTGGGAGCCTCACTCTTCCCCATCACATGGGTCTCCTAGAGGGAGCATCTGCCTTCAATCAGCTATACCTTGGAACAGAGCGGGGTGGCCGTGCAGGCAGCAGTGAGCGCTCATGCCAGGCTGGGATCACAGCCACAGTGAGTCTTTGGCTCTGGCAGAGATCTGATGGGACACTGAAGCAGAGCCTGGATGTTGTGCTTGATCCCCTCCGGGTGGGAAGTGTCCCCCAGAAATGAACCATGCTGGTGAGCAGAGGCTCAGCCACCACCACACCCTGCAGTGGAGAAGGCAGACCCTCTCCATTCCACCTGGGAGTGGGCCTTTGCTCACAGGGCTGCAAATGTCAGCCACAGGCAGTGAGGGGGAACAGGGAGCACTGGGTAGCACCAGGTGATGCTCCTAAGGCAGGAGGCAGATCATCCCTGCCGAGAGAATAGCACTGGCATTCTGGAACCTGGGATACAAGCAAGAGCCCAGGATACAGGCAGGGCTGCAGCAACACAGCACGGGGATGGGTCTGGAATGGGAGAACACTCTGAGGGATCACAGGGATGATTAGCACCCGCTTGCAAGTCTGAGATGCAACAGGCACCTCCTTAGTCCAGTCAGCCCTGCATGGCCCATGACTCCCATCCCAATGAGAACCATCCCCAGCAACCAGGGTCTTCTTCAGGTCATTGCATCCCTCAGTTCGCCTCCCAGGGAATTGCATTGACAACAGCAGAGCGGGAGGGGTGCAGAGCCAGAGCAGCAGAGACTGTGGTGGCCCAGCAGTGCTGACCATATGGCAGGGAAGAAAAGCAAAAAAGATTGAATGTTCAGGTCAGGGGCCTAAGATGTGCCTATTCCTGCTGGCATGTGGGATAATTGCTCTGCTGGGACAGGGGCCCCTCTCTAAAGGGGCAGCTGGGCATGGAGCCCAGGCTCAGAGGGCAGGTAAAGGGCATGTAGCTGGGCAGGAGAAGAGAGAAACTACGAACAGATAAACCTGGGTGACTGGATTCTTCCCAAACTGCATGGCTGAGGACACAGAAGATGAGATCCTGCACCCCTGGGCAGTCCAGGGATCAGGTACACCTCCAGACTGAGCTCAGGAGAGGGCTCACTGTGCTCGGATAGTAGCTCCAGGCTCAGGCAGTGGGGACCCTCCATGCAATGTCACCCTGCCACCCACCATAAATGCCCAGGGACAGGCATGCTGACCCCATGGTGTTGCAAATGCGTGTGACAACCTCCAGCGTGGAGGGCTGTGGGGAGGTGAGGTGGGTTGGCAGGAGCTGTCCTGGCTGGGGACAGCAGAGCCCTGCTCCAGCTGTTCCCAGTGTAATCACAGCTTCACACAGTGGGTTCCAGCAGTTATCAGAGCCCTGGAGGCACCACAGTTCTATGCAAACCCAGTTCCAGCAGGAAAAAGCCTGAAGAGAATGAAAGGTGCTCACCCCCATGTCCCAGCATACACATCCACTTAACAGACCTGCCCCAAATGCAGGTCTCATGGCTCCTGAGCCAGCCCCCACAGTTAAGGGTGCCAAAGTGGACACAGCACAGGCCCACAGGGGAGGGTCAGGCTCATCAGCGAGCTAGAAACTGTGGCTAGGCCAGAGCAACAGCTTCAGGTGAGCCCTGCAGTTCCCAGGGGAAACCCGGTCCCAGAGGGCCATGGCACTGCCAGGGCTACCCCACAACCTGCAGCAGTCTCACAGAAAGCAGGCTGGGGGTCTGTGCTGCTGGCCAGGGCTGGGACAACCTCCCTGAGCTGGAGCAGAGAGAGCTGCCCTGGCTCTGCATGCAAAGGTGCAGCAAAGGCATGAAATGGGAACCAAGGGCAATTACCAACCCTCTTCCTGCCCCAGCTGGAACTCGTGGCTGCCCTAAGCAGCACCTGGAAAAGGCCATGGCAGAGATCCCTCTGGCAGCTGCTGGTAAGTGGACTGAGGTCTCTCTCTTGGCTCTGCTCCCCACAGGCGGAGGCTCAGCCTCCGCAGGGTGCAGGGTTCACCCCACAGCCTGGGAAAGGAGGGTGCCCCAATCAGTGCAGAGCCTCGGGTTCACCCTGTGTGAGTTGCCGTCTTGGCACACGGCAGAGGGACACGTTCCACACATGCCATGCCGCTGAGGTCCCCTGTGGCGGACTCTGTGGGAAGGAGTCACTACAGAGCACCAGTCACTGCTGGCACCACTGTGGGGCAGCTCTGAGAAAGGGTACTTTAAAAAGCAAATAAGAGGTTGTGAATTGCACCAGCACTGCCTGAGCAGTGTGAGCCCCAAGTACAGCTTCTGGAAGAGTAGACAGATGAGGCTACAGCACTGGAAGGGGTGCAGGTGGCTTTAAGACCCTGCCCCACAGCAGGGGACAGGAGACCCCCAGTCCCTGGGAAGCCCAGAGGGGATGGGAAAGGACATGGAAACATGCCCAGGTGCAGAGACCCCCGGGCTCTTTGTTTGCTCACCAGATTACAGCTTCAGCTCCCCCTGCATCCTGAGGGACAGGACAGTCAGAGACTTCAGGGCTGGCAGCAGGAGATGGGATGATTTAGGGAGAGAGACAGAAGGATAAATTAAATAGGTCACCCCACTTTATTATCACTACAGACAGGTAACCCTCATAAAAAGGGTCAGTTCTAATTAAACTTCAGGCAAAACAGGTACTGGACACCAGACGAGGCATCACAAAAAGCATGGCAGGCACTAATGCCCAGGGGACAACTAACACCCAACTCCTGCAGACAGGGGACATGACTAGCCATGGCCTTGCTGCTCGTCCTCCACCATCTCCCTGGCACTCTGCTGATCCCCACTCCAGCTGCAGGCACAAGGGCGGAGCAGGGATTCATGCCTTGCAGTGTGCTTTAGCTCAGGATCAATCTCAAGGAGAACAGCTGGATGGGACAGAGAGTCTTGACAGATAAGAACAGGAGTGAGAACAGAATTGGCCTGCATGTGTCAGCTCGGGGCAGAGCCAGCATCTTCTGCCCAGCTCAGCTCAGTGCCACAGCATTATGCCTGGAGAGTCAGAGTATGAAACAACCCCAGAGAGAAAGGTCCTGGCCTTAGGGGTACAGAGGGCCAGGCTGCGCTACATGGGGTTCACAAGGATCTCCAGCGAAAGTACCATGGATACCAAGTACCAAGCCACAGTCGAATGTCATTCAGCTCAAGCATCATCAGTGAGCTAGGTGGGAAGCAGGAGGAGTCCTGAGATGTGCCATCTAATAGGACCCATCCTAGACCACCACCAGAACCACCCCTCAAGAGACCTGCAGAGGAGTGCAGCTCACAGTCAGGATGTCATCCCTGGCAGTAGCATCCACAACCACATGAGGCAGAGCTGCCATTTCTCCATGTGGAGATGTGCACAGGGAAGAGCCTGACAGCCTCTGCTCTGTCCCACACTCAGTTAAATAGAAAACCAAGTTCTAAAGCCTCTCTGTGAGGTCAGACTGATGTGGGCATCCTCAGGCTATGGAACATCACTTCTCCTTTTACAGCCATCATGAAAAGAATCTAATCCTGGCAGACATCAGGAAGTATTTGCCAGGTCAAGCCCAGTAAAGGGTGAGGTGTCTGTCTCAACTTGTCAACACTGTGAAACAGCAGCTCAGAGGTGTAGGCTATCTTGGTTAAGTCCTACGGCTCATTCCCTACAGGAGCCTGCAGACATGTAAACAGCAACTATTGTATCACTACCACCAACAGGACAGAAGGGTTGCCATGAGGACCACCAGTTTGGGCACTACAGGGGGCCAGGATAGTGTCTCTGGCAAGGCAGAACATGGGCAGCAGAGAGGGGCCAGGCATGCCTCCTTGGATTTCCAATCTTATCTTCCAACAGCAGGACAAGCAGGAGCCAGCACCCTCTAAGGGCCAGGCAAGCCTGGCCCGGAGATGCTGAAGATGCATCACTTTTTCCCAAGAGCACCCAAAATCCAGCCTAAGTCAGCAAGGGCACAGCAGCTCACCCCACACAGGCAGCACAGGCAGCAGCCATGTCTCCCACACGCTGGGGGTCATGGGGCTGGGGACAGCATCCCTGCAGCCCATTTAGAAACAGAAAAGGAGCAGCTTGAGAGCAGCATGGCTGATAAGTCATCAGCAGGGCAGGGATGCTCCCCAAGAGGTGTCCCAGCTTCCTTCCACAGAGATACCACCAGCAGCCCCAGACCTTGAGACACAACACCTGGAGCAGTGGGTGTGATGAGTTTGGAGCAAGAGTCCCTTGAAACCCCCAGGGAAGTTTGGGGATGGGGAGGAGGAGTCATGTGCTAGATGAAGGTGGAGTCCAGCTGGCTCATTTCATGGTTGTTGTGGGCACGAGCCTCGAAGAGCTGCTTGATCAGGGCAGATTTCTCCTGCTCCAACTGGGTGATGCGCTCACTCTTGTCAGTCACCTCCTGCACGAGACAGGGGAGTAAAATGCTGGTTAGAGGAGGAAAATGCTGGCAACTGGTGTGTTGCAGGTAAAATTTCATAGAACCACAGAATCACAGGCTTTGGGTAGGTTTTGGTAGGAGGACATTAAAGCCCATCTCATCCCAGCCCCTTACCATGGGCAGGGACACCTTCCACTAGAGTAGGCTGCTCCAAGACCTGTCCAACCTGGCCTTGGACATTTCCTAGGGATGGAGCAGCTTCTCTGGGCACCCTGTGCCAGGGCCTCACCACCCTCACGGGGAAGAATTTCTTCCCAATATCCCATCTAACCCTGCTCTCTGGCAGTGGGAAGCCATTCCCTGTGTCCTGTCCCTCCATCTCTTGTCCCAAGTCCCTCTCCCGCTCTTCTGGAGCCCCTTTAGGCACTGGAAAGGGCTCTGAGGTCTCCCTGGAGCCTTCTCTTCTCCAGGTGAACACCCCCCAGCTGTCCCAGCCTGGCTCCAGAGCAGAGAGGCTCAAGCCCACAGAGCATCTTCGCGGCCATGTGCTGGGACAGAAACCCCAGCAGTGAGCCTGGCCCTGGCAGGGGCACCATCCCTGCCCTGGCAGCCCCCAGCTGCAGCCTCTGCACTCTCTTGTGACCTCCCATTTGTCACAGTCTTTTCCCTCTGTCAGGAATGCCCCATCCCTGTCACTCAGCAAACAGCTGGAGACAGCTGGGCACAGCTCTGTACCAGAGGGTCTCTACGTGCAGCTCACACACCCTTCTCTGGGATGAACAAGTCTGGCCAAGCTGAAGGAACACTTCCCACTGCCTGTCATTCCTTCCCTGGCCCCATCCCATCCCCTTCCTTTCCCAGTACCCCCAAGGGCATCTCCTCCACCCATACCCCCGCTCACCTTGGTGAGAAGCCGATTCTGCTCCTTCAGCATGTTGATGGCTTGCTGGGAGTCTGTAGAGGCTGGGGATGTCACAGGGACCAACCTACTCAGGGCTGAGGAGGGGTTTGCTGTCTGTAGAGAAGATGAAGGGATGAGACACTTACCCTCCTCCCCCTGTGGTCCTTCCCAGCCCTTCTTCAAGGCGAGATGGCACACAAAGAACTAAGAGAAGCCAAGCAGAGGATTAAAATGCCAGCACAGGCTATCACAGGGTCTCCAGCCCACCAGGCAGAATGAGGAAGCATTCCTGCCAGTGTGCCTGGCTCCTGCCCGGCAGGACAGTCAGCTCTGAAGTGGCTGACTCAGCACCTCAGGAGTTTGGGCTCCTTAGTCCCTTGACAATGGCTGTACCTTTTTGGTGATCTCCTTTAGTCCCCCAAATGCCTTAAGCATCCTCCAGACCAGCTCAGGACCAGCTGTGCTGTCCTCTTAGCCATCTCCCATCACCTTCCCAGAGCTGGGGGAAGCTCTGGCAGCTCCAATGTCAGTCCAGTCACCCAACATAGTGGGGGACAGGATGGGTCCTAAGATCACACAAACAACCTCAAGCTGCTGATGTGCTGTTCTCACCTTGCCAGCAGTGGAAAGAAGGTCAGCCAAGCAGCGGTTCACCTCCTGCAGCTTGGGGACCAGGTGCCTCAGGTGGCTCTGGCCACCTTCAGGGAAATCCTGCAGGATGGGGAGGAAGAAGAGGCTGGAGGTTATGATGGGGCCAGCTCCAGGTCCAGCCAACTCCCAGCCCTGTTCTCCAAACCCACACGCAGCCAGAAGAAGCCCCAGACTCACAGCACTGATTCTCTTCTTCCCCAGGAGCCGCTGGTGCTCCTGCATGAGCTGGATGTGCTGGTGGTACCACTCTCGAGCCCGGTCTATAAGCTCCAGGCCCTGCAACAGGAAATCCTTCTCCTGTTCCAGCTCCTTCATGTACTTCAGCTGCAGGACAGAGCACAGGGATGTCACCCACTCCCCACCAAGGCTTTGTCAAGTCCCAGGAGTTGGTTTCTTCCTGAGGTGTAGGGGGATGTGGACATAGGCAAGCATCTCAGCCCCTTTCCCCATTAAAAGCTGCAGAGGAGCAGGATAATGACTGCTGCCTGATGCTGTGCTGGAGGAAGACTTTTGGAATAAAAGTTCTCCAGTTTGGGAGAACAACCAAAGTGTGTGAAGGACACTTGGGTCACCTCTACCCTCCTGCTCACCATTGCAGGTGTAGGTTTTTTCACCTATTTACCCAGGGAGGCAGCAGGAGCAGTGCTTGCAGCTGCCCTCAGCTCCCTTTGCGGTGTGAG
This sequence comes from Cnemophilus loriae, assembly GCA_013397755.1. Classification (NCBI taxonomy): domain Eukaryota; kingdom Metazoa; phylum Chordata; class Aves; order Passeriformes; family Corvidae; genus Cnemophilus; species Cnemophilus loriae. The sequence goes on along the minus strand of VZTF01009723.1, from coordinate 15,534 downwards.
TGTCAGCCCCAGAACAGACACACTTGGATTTCGGTGAGCACTGAAGAGTCTAGCTCACTGTGCAGGCTGGAAGTCAGTGAAAAACTTCAGCCCTGTTTTCCCAGCACTCTGCTCCAGTTTTCCTCATCCCTGGGGGCACATGAAGCTGAACAGAGCATAGCACACTATACCTCTCTGCAGAGAGTCTCTGCCAGTTGCTCAGGTTCCAGCATCAGCATCACCTGGAGAGCAGTGGGGGCCTTGCCGTGCCCAGAGAGCTGCTACAAGGGTGCCTGAGGCTCCTGCCCCCAAGGGCAACCCACTGGAATAGCCCAAACAAGACCCAAGGCTGCTGCAGAACAGGGGGCTTGGCCCACATCCACAGGTGATACAGGGTCCTCATTCCACTGCCACCTTCTGCTCCTGCTGCCCCTTGGCACCGCGTTGCCACCAGCAATCAGAGAGGTGGAGAGGGATGAGGGGACATCCCTGGGGAACAGAGCAACTGATAACAGTGACCCGTTCATCACCCTCACCCTGTGAGCCAACAGCCTTTCTCCCCTTTTCATTACCAGGCTGCTTCTCCAGCTCCCAAGGGCATGGGGAGCTTCCTGCCTCACTGCCTCTGCTTTCTTTTCCACAACACAGCCTGGCCTTCACCCACAGCATAGCCTGGACTCCACAGTCTTCTCCAGGCACCACAGACTTTGGTCACCCAGAAAATGCTGGATGCACCAGAACCTCTCCTGATACTTTGGAGAGCATCAGGAGTGGTGCAGCTCAGAAGTGACCCTGAACAGAACCCTGTGGACAAGTGGCACCATACCAAGACCTTCTTCAGGCCATCAGCATTTCCATGTCCCCACTGCCAGCCCCAAAGCCTCCCCACATCCCATACCTGCCACTCATTACAGTGGGGCCGCTCTTGCTCCTGCTGCTCCTGGAAACGCCTTTTGCAACATAACAACTCCTCTTGCACCCTTCTCCAATGGCCCAAAGGGACATACTCAGAGGAGAAGTGCAGAGCCTTGGTGCTGTTGCTGAGGGGCATGAAGAAGGTGCTGTATGTGGCAAGGACTCCCACTCAGCTGGGGGTGCAGCCCACTGCCGCCTGGCCTGCCCTCCTCCCACAGGGCTTGCTGGCCAGCACAGAGACCAGAGGAAGAGGGAGCATCCCACAGAGCAGAGGGACACTGCCAGCCCTGACCAGTGTGGGGACAGGCAGCATCTCGCGAGGATGAGACACTTGGGGCAGAATGAAGACAAAGCACTGGACTTGGCTGGTGCTCGGTGGCTGGTAAAGGACAGGGGACAGAGCTGTTCCCTGGACTGGCTACAAATAACAGTGCTCCACCTCTCAGGGAAGGTCTCATCCCAGCCACCCTTGTGGCCATGGGGAAATCAGGCCAATAGATGAGGGACTGGCTGGAAAAACAGCAGCTGAGCAAGCGGGCACCAGATGAGACGATGCCAAGGGTCCTGGGGCTGCAGCACAGCCTCCACAGCTCTACTCCCTGCTCAGGAGGAACCAGTCCTGGTACACTTCAGGATGCAGGATGGACACCAGTGGTCCCATCTCCCATGGGCTTTAGGCAAATTAGTCTAATGACAGATGAGTTCCTTGTCCCTTGGGAGCCCAGCATTGGGGCAGGGAGGGGTAAGGGAGGTGACAGTACAAAGATTCAGTCCTTGATGGACTCAAACTTGTTCCAGCTGTCTCTGTAGGCTTGGAAATGGCACCAGTGCCTAAAGGCTGTACCCAGGGTGTCAGGGAAGGCTGAGACACCCGTTCTCTGGGGTCAGAAGCACAGAAAGGCAGTGCAGCACTTGGCGACATACAGGGAGAGGGAAGGTGGGGACATCCCTCCCACTGCCCTCAGGACAGCTTGGGGAAATACAGACCAGGGCAACACAAGATCAGAGCAAGAGTGCTTATAGTAGAGTTGGGGACAGACACAGTGGCCACCATCCTCCTCACACAGCATCTTGAGCTTGGGACCTTGAGATGGACTCCAGCCCAGAGCTGCATGCACAGGGAGGAGCCTTGCCAGGCAAGCAGAGACCTTCCTCTCTCTAAACAGCAAACCCCAGCCCCCAAAACCCCAAGAAACAGAGCCCTCAATCCCAGACACACAGAGCTACATTTATCACTCCTTATCAGCACCTCCCAGCAGAGGCCCCTTGCATGGCTGCAAGCCCAGCAAACTACCTGCACAAACATCCCCTTCGCAAGCTGGCATCAGAGCATGCTGTATCCCTCAACGCTAGCGACAGGCTGGGCACTGCTGGTCAGGCCTGCTGGGCTGCAGGAGCAGGGTGACACCAGGCTGCAAGGAGTAGAAGTGCTGTGGTGACAGTTCCACGGAGTACTCATCCTGCAGGCTTGGTCCTGGCTCTCTGCCCAGAACAATTTATCTTGAGCCTGTGGGCAACATGCCCAGGCAGCTACTCCATTCCACCTGGGAGCAATGAGATCCCTTCACCCAGGCAATTTGATCCAAGCCTTTCCACTCAGTGGTGGAGAGAGGGGAGCAGACCCCTCCATCTTGGGCTGCCTGGATAAATTCAATGTGGCTTTCTCTGCTTCGCTAGCAAAAAGTCTGTCGGGAGCCAAGAGGATCTGCATATTTGAGCCCCGATCTACATGGAACATCTGGGAGGGGACATAGCCTGGCCCCACTGCTTGCCAGCACAAAGCATACCTGACCCTCGCTGGGGTGCTCTAAAGGCCCAGAGATCCATCTATTCCCACACCTCCACCTTTGTCTTCCTCTTCCCAAGACCTTGCCCATGGGGAAGGCAGCCAGCACACTGGCTTCATGGGCTGGCCCCACTCTGGAGGAAAGCATGCACCTTCTCCCTGTCTGGCACGATTCACGGGAGAAAGCGCCTTGGAAATACTGGCAGAACGTCCACACACATCAACAGAGCTTCATATCCAAAATATAGGGATTTGCCTGACATCCCACAGCTCACATGTGCAGGGTGGGCAGGGAGGAAGCCAAAGCCCAGAGATGGCGTCAGCAGTGAGGGGACCTCTGCAATCCACCTTCCCTTTCATAGGAGCCCACAACACTCCCTTACCATGCTGAAGTCCACGCCATTGGCGATGGTGTGTCTCCGGTGTTCTGCACGGCCTCTCTGATGCCTCCGAGCGTCTCCAGCCCCTGGGTGGCCACTGTCTCCCTGGGACTGCCCAGCAGACTTTGCATCACCACCTGGAACAGAGGAAGGCATGAGGCCACAAGTTACTTTCAACAAAATCCTCCCCAGGGCCACTTCTGTGAGAAGATCTGCAGGGTGGTCTTGCAAACAGGGAGAGACAGAACAAACCACCGGCCTGAGCGCCTGCTCCTGTCTTTATCCAGGCAGGACAGGTGTCAGGAATGGCTGACTCAGCTGTGCCAGGCTGGCAACAGACCTCAATGTCATCTTCTGTAGAGAGCAAGCAGCTTCCAGGCAAAGCTGGTCCAGTCCCAGCAGGGTCAGCTGAACCATTAGTGATACTGCCTGCCTTCATGTGTCCTCATGGGACACCTGGCTTCCACTCAGGTGGCACCAGCTCTGCCAGGAACCCAGCTTCTCCTGAAGGCAGCTCCTGCTTGGTGATGGACTCGGCCATGTGGATATCCAGCCCAGACACCACATCTATGATGTAACCACAGAGTAAATCAGGCTGTAGATTTTCCAAAATTTTATTAAAACCCCAACATCCTATCCTGCAAAAGACTAATCTACTATAAACACATGGTGATGATGCAAATCCATGCATAACCTATTTTTAAAGATTAAGTTCATACTGGCAGGTTCCAGGCTGGATCAGGCACCTCCCGCCTGTCAGCCAGGGCAGGAATTCCCTGGGCACCTGCAGTGAAGTCCGTACAAGCCCCACACTGTCCACCCTCACCAGAAACCCAGCCCTGCAGCCACAGCCAAGCCAGCTCCAATCCACTGCTAGCTGAGCTGGTAGAGCAGCACCCTGACACCCCACTGCCCCAAACCACAGCGTCAGGGCAGCCAGGGGTGTAGCCAGCACATCCCCAGGCAAGTCTGGGCAGCAGCCTGCTACTCCTCCCTTCCTGCCCCAGTCCCCAGTCAAGTGCTCAACACACCTCGTCTCATGCCACCCCTTCAATCCCACAGCTCACCTGCTCCCTGCACACAGATTTCCTCAATAGTTCCTTTCCCAACCTGGCTTTTCAAGAAGAGCAGCAGGGAGCTGGCAAGTGATGGCAGGCAGCTGGGGAAAACACCCTCTGCCCAGGACAGCTCCCCACGCGTCTGCCAGGTACCCCCACCCCTCGCACATGCTTCTATCAGAGCTGCCTGGCACAGGTCTGGCACATTCCCTGCTGCAGGCGCCTGAAGGGCTCTGAGTGCCAGGACAAGGTGTGTGGCACCACACGGACTGGCACATTTCTTCCCTCTGCTCCACAGGTTTCCTCAGCTGAGCACATGGACATAACAGAGCAAGGATATGAGGCAGGAGAGGGCAGCCATGGCCACAGGAGCCACCCTTCATCTTGAAGGTAAGAGGTGTGGGAGCCCTGCACCAGGGCTGCCTGTGCTGCCACAGTCACATTGGCTCAGTGCCAGGAGACCAGCAGGGAGGGGAGGGAGGGGGGCAGCAGGCAATGCAACACCTCAGTTTGTCACTTTGTGTCACTGGGGAAAGAAGCCACTATGCTATGGGAAAAGTCCTCCTTCTGGTCCATCACAGTACCTCACTCCACCTCCCAGCAGGTACTCTGGCACAGACACACCTCTAGCACATCAGTGAACACAAAGTTTTTGTGAACATAGTCTTTGATATCGCCCATCCACCTGCTTTGCCAGCTCCCTTTGGTTTCATACACCCAAATCTATCTGTGAGGAACCCAGCAAGACTGGTGTGAGCGCACATGTTGTCCTAGCAGACCTGAAGCATGTCCTGCTTGAAAAGCTGAGGAACAGCCTCAAAACCAAGGATACTCTCAACAGTCAGAATCCCAAGGCAAAGCCAGGAGCACTTCTTGCAGGAGCAGCAGGAAAAACACATGTTAAAAAAACTTTTTGTTGCAGTTACCTAGAAGTGTTGGGTTGAGCTGAGCTGCACCTGTGATAAGTAGGAGCTCCTTGTCAACCAACCGAGCTCTGCACATCTGAGCTGACAAGGTAGTGGCTAAAACAGGACCCCTGCTAATGAGCTGGGATAATTCTTCTTAGGGAAACAACAGGACCACATCACTAGAGGTGGAAGAGATCCTGACATGAGATAACGGGCAGGCTCCTCCCTCTGGGACCCTCTCTGCCCAGGACAACCAGACGGCTCATGGTTGTTTTACCCTTCTTTACATCTGGCCTTGGCAATGGCCCAGACAAGCCCCTACAAACCATTCCTTCCCTCCTGCCAGTGTCAACAGCTCCCCAGCAGCTAGAGCCAAGCCACCCCTGGAGCAAAGGAAAGCACTGTGCTGGGGAGGAGCCAGTGCCCAGGGCCATGACACACTTCCTGGGCTCTTTCTGCTCTGTGCCTTGACTTCGCCAGGTCCCAGCTCACAGGGGAACTACTGGGGTAAAGACCCTCAAGAGCAATGCGTTCAGATGCTGCTGTGACAAGACATCAGGCACCAGACATAGGGACATCATTATGGTGACTTCCCTCCCCTGTGACTTCTCCAATATCCACCTCACCATCCTTGTGTCCAGTGGGTGCTGTTGGCTCCCCAGGGACCATGGGGTGCCGAGCAGCAGGTCACAGACTGCGCCAGCATTGCTGGGTTGAGGAGAAGCTGGAAGCTGACTTAAGCAGAGACTTTAGAAGCACTTCTGCTCACACTCTAGCAGAGGTTAGTGCGGGAAAGGGGACAGAATTGTTGTCCCACTGGCTCACTGCACCCCTGGACGTGCCAGGAGAACCACCCGGCCCCAACCTCTGCCATTTTGCCATGAATCACATCCAAATCACCTCTGACACGTGCAGATGCTCCTCAGACCATAAAGCAGAGCTGGGGAGGCACCCTGTGAGCACCCTCTTCCCCCAGAACACAGGCAGTGAGCATTTCCTCTGACTCACTGCAGCTTATAAGCACTGATACATCATCTCACTGCACTTGGTTGGGGTCTTACAGAAGCCACTACATGCAGCTGGAGGCTCAGAGCAGCCTCACACCTAAATGATATAATCCTAGTGGAGACAGGTCTTCCCGGAGCCACAGGCAGCTCTCAGCACCCACCACACATCTCTGCAGCAGGGATGGAGCCATATCCTGCCACAGCACTGCCCAACTCCCTTGCAGCCAGCTGAGGAGACCATCCACCTGTTCAACTGCACCCTGGGAAACCATCTGTGGAAGGGCGCACTGGGCAGTTGTGCAGGATCTGGAGCTAAAAGAGATGGAGTAACTGAGTTGTACCATTTTCTAAGCTGCTGAATGAAGCTGAAACTTAGGCCTCTTGCCAGAACATGGCCCTGCATTGTGGGATGCTGGCAGCAAGGGCTGAGGTACTAACTCTGCCCACAGGCTCTGGACAGTTATGGAACATCACTCTGTAATGGAAAGATCCTCAGCAAGCAGAAAGCTGCTACAGTCATCTGTTTGCTCCTTCCTAGGGCAGAGCTTTCAATCTGCTCTCTATTCACCAAGCAGGATTTTTTTCAGATTTTTCCAGATTTACACTCTTGATGATAGAAGAGAGTCTGCTTAGTATAATTCCCTTAGATGAAGATCCACTGATTAGTCTGGAGGCAAAATGGAAAGCAGAGAACGTCATTCACAGTTAAAAGTTTCTTCTCCACGCAGCAGAAGAGACTGGGAGGGAGTGGTTGCAAAGGGAAGGCAAACTAGCCTGACCCTCCCAAGGTGGAGGAAGTCACTGCACTCAAGTGGTGCAATAACAAGTACCAGCTCCTCACACAGACTTTGCCTCCTCTGATCACAAAACACTTCACAAACCTAGATAAAGAATTATTACCTACCCAGATAAGTTCAGAAGCCTGGTTTCCTTATAACGTCTTCTACTGACTAGCAACAAATCAAGATGCCAGTGAAACAGTCTCTCCATGCCAAGGTCAGTGTACCACCCTGGAGGGCTCTGGCAGAGCCAGCACAGGGAGCCCACATTCCGAGGAAAGGGCAGAGTTCACAGAGATGTGCAAGTGAGCTCTGTGGACAGAGCCTGGGACAGCAGAGCACATCGTCCTGGTGCAGCTCTCCCATTTATTCATTGATTAATTATTTATTATTGGGAATAGTGCTGTGGAATGACCCAAACCAAAAAGCTAGTTCACGTTTTGCATTTTTTATTTGTCCAAACCATGCATGACATTGTGAAGGAATCATTCCTGAGGGCCAGCCCAGTGCAGAGCCCACCGAGCATACGGCCGCTCCGTGACCGCAGCTTCACCCCAGCGAAGCTGCTCAGCTTCGGGGCTCCCCAGGGCCCAGCCATTCTCCAAGACGCCCAGCTGTGCCACCCATCCCCGGGGAAGGTCAGGACAGACTCTGCACCGGGGGACAACCACGGACACATTACGGCAAAGCCCTTAATTCCTCCTGTCAGCGCTATAAATAGCCCAGCGCATCGCGAGGGGAGCACAGCCCCGGGCGGGCGGCGGCGCTGCGATATTCGCACCGGGATCGGAGCTCAGCGAAGCCAAACTAGGACTAACAGTAACTCTGGGGGAGTTTTACACCGGCCCTGCGGGAACCGCTGGCTCTGAGCCCAGAGGAGAGCACAGGGCCGCGGGATCCCATCCCGACCTCCGAGTGCCAGTCCCCGGCGCCGGTGCTGCCATCACCCCCGCGAGCCCGAAGCCCCTAGTCCAGTCCCGTCACTCACCGCGGCCTCGGGGCTGGCCGTGCCCCGGTTCCCGCTGCCCGGTGCTCTTCCCCCGCCGCTCGTCGGAACAGCGAGGGCTTGGCGGCTTCTCCACGCTCCGCCGCCCACCGCTGCCACCCTCCACCGGGGGCTCAGCCCCAGGCAGGGCAGCCCGCAGCCCCAGAACGAACCTCTCGAAGGTGAGGTACCCGCTGGCCGGCGCCGCCTGCCGCAACCCCTCCATCACCCCGGCGGGCAGCTCCTGGGCTTCCGCTCCCCGCCAGCGCGACTCGATCTCCCGTAGGTGCACGTAACCCCGCCGCCGGTCATCCAGGATATCGAAAAGTGTGCGCAGGCTCTGCAGGAAAACCCGGGGAAGACCCTCGGTACCGGCGGGGAGCGAGCGGTCACCGCGCTCCGGGGCCATCGCCGCCGCTCCGAGCGTTACTCCAAGATCCGCCCCCGCGCGCCTATTGGCTGGCGGCGGGGAGTGGCGCACTCCCATTGGCTGGCGGCGGGCAGGCGCTCCGACCATTGGCTGAGAGGGAGCACGGCAATTTGAGTTGCACGCGGCGCCCGCCCCGCCCCCGGCCCGTGGGTCGCGGGGGTCCCGCTCCTTTCGCGGGGGGAGCCCGACCCTCCCCTGCGAATGAGGGACCGCGACAAACGCCAAACCCTTCCTCCTTCCTCCCGCCGCTTTATATACTGAGCATGATGTCGTATGGTCCAGAATATCTCTTGGGTCTGTTTGGGTCAGCTGTCCTGGCCGTATATCCTCCCAACTCCTCATGCAGACCTATCCCCCTCCCCGTGGGCGGGGGGGGTCCCGCTCCTTTCGCGGGGGGAGCCCGCCCCTCCCCTGCGAATGAGGGACCGCGACAAACGCCAAACCCTTCCTCCTTCCTCCCGCCGCTTTATATACTGAGCATGATGTCGTATGGTCCAGAATATCTCTTGNAGGCAAAATGGAAAGCAGAGAACGTCATTCACAGTTAAAAGTTTCTTCTCCACGCAGCAGAAGAGACTGGGAGGGAGTGGTTGCAAAGGGAAGGCAAACTAGCCTGACCCTCCCAAGGTGGAGGAAGTCACTGCACTCAAGTGGTGCAATAACAAGTACCAGCTCCTCACACAGACTTTGCCTCCTCTGATCACAAAACACTTCACAAACCTAGATAAAGAATTATTACCTACCCAGATAAGTTCAGAAGCCTGGTTTCCTTATAACGTCTTCTACTGACTAGCAACAAATCAAGATGCCAGTGAAACAGTCTCTCCATGCCAAGGTCAGTGTACCACCCTGGAGGGCTCTGGCAGAGCCAGCACAGGGAGCCCACATTCCGAGGAAAGGGCAGAGTTCACAGAGATGTGCAAGTGAGCTCTGTGGACAGAGCCTGGGACAGCAGAGCACATCGTCCTGGTGCAGCTCTCCCATTTATTCATTGATTAATTATTTATTATTGGGAATAGTGCTGTGGAATGACCCAAACCAAAAAGCTAGTTCACGTTTTGCATTTTTTATTTGTCCAAACCATGCATGACATTGTGAAGGAATCATTCCTGAGGGCCAGCCCAGTGCAGAGCCCACCGAGCATACGGCCGCTCCGTGACCGCAGCTTCACCCCAGCGAAGCTGCTCAGCTTCGGGGCTCCCCAGGGCCCAGCCATTCTCCAAGACGCCCAGCTGTGCCACCCATCCCCGGGGAAGGTCAGGACAGACTCTGCACCGGGGGACAACCACGGACACATTACGGCAAAGCCCTTAATTCCTCCTGTCAGCGCTATAAATAGCCCAGCGCATCGCGAGGGGAGCACAGCCCCGGGCGGGCGGCGGCGCTGCGATATTCGCACCGGGATCGGAGCTCAGCGAAGCCAAACTAGGACTAACAGTAACTCTGGGGGAGTTTTACACCGGCCCTGCGGGAACCGCTGGCTCTGAGCCCAGAGGAGAGCACAGGGCCGCGGGATCCCATCCCGACCTCCGAGTGCCAGTCCCCGGCGCCGGTGCTGCCATCACCCCCGCGAGCCCGAAGCCCCTAGTCCAGTCCCGTCACTCACCGCGGCCTCGGGGCTGGCCGTGCCCCGGTTCCCGCTGCCCGGTGCTCTTCCCCCGCCGCTCGTCGGAACAGCGAGGGCTTGGCGGCTTCTCCACGCTCCGCCGCCCACCGCTGCCACCCTCCACCGGGGGCTCAGCCCCAGGCAGGGCAGCCCGCAGCCCCAGAACGAACCTCTCGAAGGTGAGGTCCCCGCTGGCCGGCGCCGCCTGCCGCAACCCCTCCATCACCCCGGCGGGCAGCTCCTGGGCTTCCGCTCCCCGCCAGCGCGACTCGATCTCCCGTAGGTGCACGTAACCCCGCCGCCGGTCATCCAGGATATCGAAAAGTGTGCGCAGGCTCTGCAGGAAAACCCGGGGAAGACCCTCGGTACCGGCGGGGAGCGAGCGGTCACCGCGCTCCGGGGCCATCGCCGCCGCTCCGAGCGTTACTCCAAGATCCGCCCCCGCGCGCCTATTGGCTGGCGGCGGGGAGTGGCGCACTCCCATTGGCTGGCGGCGGGCAGGCGCTCCGACCATTGGCTGAGAGGGAGCACGGCAATTTGAGTTGCACGCGGCGCCCGCCCCGCCCCCGGCCCGTGGGTCGCGGGGGTCCCGCTCCTTTCGCGGGGGGAGCCCGACCCTCCCCTGCGAATGAGGGACCGCGACAAACGCCAAACCCTTCCTCCTTCCTCCCGCCGCTTTATATACTGAGCATGATGTCGTATGGTCCAGAATATCTCTTGGGTCTGTTTGGGTCAGCTGTCCTGGCCGTATATCCTCCCAACTCCTCATGCAGACCTATCCCCCTCCCTGGTGGGGTGGAGTGAGAAGCAGAAAAGACCGTGGGTCTGTACAAGCACCACTCAGCAATAAGAAAAATATCTCCATATTATCAACACCATATTTTGGTCTCTATATCTTCAGCACAAATCCAAAACCTATCCCCGTAACAGCTACTGTGAAGAAAATTAACTCTACCCCAGCCAAAACCAACACAATTTCTAAACACTTCAGATCAGTGATTAGTGAACAGGGACAAGGAAAATCCCAACGATGGCATTCACTCTTACCGCCACCTTTGCAAACACACCCAAGAAGTGTCAGTCAATGCAGCATCCCTATAGGAGGGGGATGTAGAGCACCAGCACGGAGGAGTCCTGTGTGTTGTACTTGTCTGGTGCCATGGGGGAAATAAATGCTGACAGAAGGCATAGAATCCCATCATCTCAGTGCTGTGGCTGCTAAGGCACCAATGGCCACCAGCCAGCAGGAGATAGGGTAGGAGCCCAATTGAACCATAGACATTAAAAAAGGAGGGAAAAATCCACCAGTGTTGACAAAAGCGAGAGAAACAGGATTTGGATCTTATCCTTTACAAACTCAATATGCACTGGCATTGGCAAGAGAATGAGTTTTTCTGCTTTACAGGGAAATGTGCTGTCTGTTAGATGCAGCAGCATGTTAATCCTAGTGCAAGGTGCTGCCTCCTCTGCAAACCCCCTCGATCAGAGAGTCCATTGCAACACAGCAGACTGCAAAGCCCTGGTGTCATGATTCCCATGTCACAGGCACCTCAGTTTGCTCAAAGGGCTCTGGGAAGCCACGTGCTGGCACCTCCAGAGCCCCTACCCTGGTTTGATGCTCATGATCCTGAGAGGAGTGTCAGGGAGCAGGCCTGCTGGAGAAGGGTGATGGCTAGGAAAGGTGATGAACCACTGTCCAGGTGCTCAGGTTGTGAGACTACCTGTGTCATGGGCATCTTCCTGTGCCACAGACACCTCCTTGTGCCACGTGCAAGGGGTGATTCCCTTTAGCTCTGAGTTGGCTTCGAAGGAAGAGGGTGGAAGCTACCTGGGGCTCAAGCCCTCCCACCTACATGGCCCTTGCTGTGCTCCCCTTGCCATTAGATTCCCTGTCCAGGTCAGACTTCATCTAGGTGTCTTCAGCACCTTAGTCCTACTTCTGGCTTCTCATTCAATTCTTGTCACTCCCCTTCTCCATGGAGACTCAGCCTCACCAGCCCCAGGCTGCCAGGTAGATCACAGCAGCCTCTGGAGTCCCTCAGGGGGCTTTTCTCTACCAAGGTCCTGCTCCAGCTGCTCTCTGTGCTGCAGCTGAGCTGTTCACAGCCTGCTTTTCTTTAACTCATTTGTTTTCATAAATTTCCCAGACCCGTCCTACCCGTTTGAAATCTCGGCTTGGCTTAGCTATGTTTGACTGAACAGGTTCACACCTGCTCAGGATATGGGGAGAAGGAAACAGTGCTTCCCTTCTCTTCCTGCTCCAAAAACAAGGCAGTCACTGTGGTGCTGCTCAGCTCTGGCAGCATCAGCACATGGGCTGTTTTGCTCAGCAAAGGCTTGATCTGCCAAAAAAGGAGATTTCCTCTAGGTTCCTCCTCCATCTCTGACCTTGCAGGAACAGTCAGGAATAACATGAGGAAATCAGAATGACCTTAATGTCTCGTGTCCCATCTCCCTGCCTAGCCTGTCTATCCCACCAGGAAAGTGAACCAGAGATACCAGAAACAATTCCTAGTGTTTACTGTGTCTGCAAGTTCAGCTGAAATACTCTCAGTGTTGTCCATGTGGAGCTTCCTGTTCCAGCACAGGGAGCTAGGACACAACTGCCAAGGGCAGCTCGGCTCTTATTGAGTTTTCTGTACCAAAGTGCCCTTGACAAAGCTGCTTTGAGACAGGCTGACATTTCCATCCTCAGGGTGGTCTGGTGGATGAGGTTAGGGAGATTTTGGATATTCTTGGAAAAGTCTTCTTGGGGGTTTGGGTTTTTTTTTAGGAGAGGGTTTCTTTTCTCTCGCTATATAGTTTATCTTGGGGCCAGCCCAGACTCTTCTGACAAACAGAGACATCTTTGTTTTTTCTAAAATATAAACAATGAAGTTATGCAGCTCTCCTTCCTTCAAACTACTGGGAAGCACCAGCTGCCATCCAGACCTGGCCCAGCCCTCCCTCTCTGCTGGCCTGCATGTACTGGCAATGACACACACGGCTCTAGTGTGGTGACACTCACTGCCCCTCTCTGGGGAGGGCACAGGGCATCTGCTGGAGGCTGGTGGCAGCCCAGTGTGTCCCACCAACCAGCATTGCCACCTCTGTGAGGAGAGGCCAGAGCACCTGCACCAAACCTCAGCAGAGCACTGGGGGTAAAGAGATGCTGGTGTTGGAGACTGGGGCACCTTCCTACATGACACTGACCATCGAAGGGTGCTGATGGGTGATTGTGGCAGTAGATTGAGCCCTGTGCTGGCTTCGGCAGCAGGTAGGTGTTCACATGTAAATCTTGATGCTGCAGAGGACACATGGTGACTTACAGCCACGAGGTTGTCTCCTGATGACCATGCCCAAGCAGATGCTGCGAACCTCTGTTGCCATGTCTTCCCAGGGGAGAGCAAAGTCTGGTGGGGAACCAGCCACAGGTCTGTGGACTCAGTGTGTGCATGCTGCTGCGTGCCACATGGAACAGCTGGCACTGCCACCAGCCCAGGCAGTGCTGAATCCAGAGTGAGTTTGTTCCTGGCTAGTGCAGGTCACCACCTGGCATGGTTGGTTGGGGCTTGGTTAAAACCAGACCAGGAGCTGTGCCAACAACAGTCCAGGTGCCAAGTCCTGGTACTTCCTGTCACTGAGCAATTAAGTACAATTGGTGTTAACTCTTCTTTCAGCCCCAAAGCTAGCAGGGAATTACTTTCAGTGGGGTACCAAAGTGTCAGTGCATCTGTTTCCAGGAGAGTCTCAGCAGAGGCTAAAAATAGTGAGGGGAGCATGGTGGGAGAAGTTTCCCCTTGAGAAGGGATATCTTGTTTGATCTTCCCAGCTCTGCAATGACATTGTGTTTTCCATCTTTCTGCTCTGGGACATCTTGGGCACGTGCTCTGTTTGCCTTGGTGAGGGCCAGGCACTTGCCATAAAGCGTCTTTTCTCTCTTCCAGGCTCTTTTTTCCCCTGTAAGGTTAGCAAGCAGGAAGTCTGCTGGATGCCCGGTGGCTCAGAGGCTGTCACAAGGGCTGGGAGAAGGGAAGCTTGTGAGCTGTTGAAATGAGCTATCCAGAGGGCGGTGGGTTGTTTTCTCACCTCAGTCTGCAGAGCAAGAACTGGTGATAGTAGGAAATGGCAGTCACTGCATCCTGTCTCACCATCCCACCTCTCCTGCGGTCTTAGCACAGCAAGTTTAAATATAGGGAATCATCTAGGGCTTAAATGGAAGTATGATAGATGCTGCAAGGCTTCCAGTCAGAATCCATCTAGCAATTGCTCTGTCCTATCACAAACTCCACTCTCCTGCTGCTGACAAAGCCAGGAGTGGCCAAGGGCAACAGCAGTCACAGCCATGCTACAGCCAGAAATTCACCAGCCTGTCACCTTATTCAGGGAATGACTGTAAAACCATATTTCTTTGGGGAACGTATTGGTGGTCTGTCGAAAAGCCAGTGTCCACAAAGTAGACAGAGGGGTCCTGCAACTTTATTCGAATGCAGGGAGAGAGTCCCCTGTGCTATACCCCTGTGGGATCTCTCTCGAGGTTTCACAGGACACAGCCTCCTTTTATCCTAAACTCCTGGCCGCATGTTGCCCTCTTCATTTCCCCATTAGCTGAGTTACTAAGAAGGTACAGTATTCCCGAACTGCCTACTACATATTCCACCCTTGAACATGTATCAACATTTTTCCCCAGAGTTCAGAAGTTCGGGCTATCTTTGTTCTGTGGATCCACCAGAAGTTCAGACTGTCGAGGTTCTGCAATAGATTTTGTGTGGACCCATTTCTCCTATTATCCTGAAGTTCAGAAGCTCAAACTGTCTGGTCAAACTGTTTGGGTTCTGTAACAAACTTGTGTGGCTTGATGTTTGTAGATTAAGACCTATTTCGAAGATATTAACACCCATTTCTCCTAAGGACTCTCACCCATCGATTCATTTGTAAAGACATTAGCACACATCTTTCCTATCAGTGGGTACTTATATATTGAAGCCTGGAGCAAGGTCCTAAACACCACAATCTCTGTCTCTCTCCTGGTGGGATACCTCACCCTGACGGAGCAGTGTTCGCTGTCTCTCTGCTGTCAGTGAGCTGGAGCTTTTTTTTTGTTGAATTTCCTGTTCTACCTGCATGTTTGTGTTTTGTTTGGCCCAAGCATCCCTCCCTCCTGCTCACTCAGGTTGTCCTGCCTGGTGTAACTAACACAACCTGTCACCATTTTTACTGCTTTGCAGAAGAAAATACCTACACACAGAGTGCCATGGGCTGTAGAACCAGCTGGGGGGATGCTGTGCAGCCAGACTAACCTGTTCTGGTGGATGGCTGGATTTGAGGTGTGGGAGCACATTTGCCAGCAGCAGCATGATTTGCTTTAGTTCTTCTAGAATCCTATGAGTATGAGATCCCACAACTCTGAGCCGTGATTCCTTCAAGGCAAGGCAGCAAGTTCTGCAGGAAAAGGCAGGGCTTGATTTACAAGTTGGATCTGACAGAGCCTTTTCTGATGGATAAGGGTTGGTGGTTATGTAGGTGCCATGTGTGTGGAAGGACCTGCACTTGCTTGCACACTGGGCAGGCAGGGCATGCAACCACAGCAGGGAGAGATTTCATGTAAAGGGGAGCAGAGCAAGGAGGTTTCAAAACCCCAAGGCTCTTCTGAGCAGGAATTGTGTCAAGTCCCATAAAATGAGAAACGGAATGGGAAATGTGAAAAACAAAGTTCACTTTC
>VZTF01009722.1:653761-675495 GCA_013397755.1 Cnemophilus loriae | reverse complement strand
AACATTTAATGCATATTTTCTCCACCTTCAATGGTTTTTTCCGTTAAATTTTCTGTTTAGGGATTTTAGGTTTTTTCCCCAGTATCTCCAGAAATTATTTATAATTTTAATTCAATTTCAAAAAGACTGCTAATCTGTTTTGTTAATTACTTAGAAGCTTACCTTGTTCCAAGTTGTCATACATTTTAGCTTCTGTATAATGTGTCTCTATCTCTCAGCATTCAAAAATATTTCTCCACTATGACCAAAATGAATAACAGCAAGGATCAAAAGTCATTTGATTAAAATTCTATATCTAAAAATAAGATCTTATTGGTATCCTGAATTCCTATCTTACCACTACAAATTCTAGTGGTTCCTGGCTGATCAGACAATAAATTAATTGTTGATAACATCTTTGTTAAATATTGCAGGAATTTCTGGTTACAGTTGCACAATTTTGGAAGGTTTAATATTATCCCCACAATAAAAAAGCAAATACTTACTATTTTAAATACAAAGATGCATATGCACATATATATGCATAGTTTTATAAATATTACATGCAAGAGTAATTTCATTGGTACCGGATTGCAGTTAAAAAGAGTCTTTGTGATTCAGAAGAATTTTGATATATTAATTCTAGATGTGACATTCTTTTGCCCATTTTTGGAAAATTTTCCTAGGCTTTACTCAGGTTTGTAATTCTACCAAATACCATTGCAAGCAACAATAATATGACAACTGTTAAATGATTGGCCCAGCTCTACAGAGCAAAAGAGGGAAACAATCTTTACCAAAATAGTAAGATATTACTTATTGTTGACTGACCTTTCCCTAACTGTGTGTACTTTACAAGTAAACCACGGGGACAAGGGAGGTAGGAAGGCCCCTCTTCTGCATCCTTACAAAATGAGTTTCTTTTTAAAGTGAAATAGCATTATTGATCAAAGCAAAGGGTAACACCATATGTAAAGAAGAAACAGCTGGCAGTCACCTTTCTGTCACTCACTTACACAGCTCCACACAGACCCGCACTTATTAAAAACAGGTCGGATCGGATTCCAGGTTCACCCTGCAAAATTAATGACAACCTTGCAATAAAGTAACAGCATGAATTTGAGCCTTGTAATACACGTGATTACTAGCGTTTTTATTAGCTGGGTTTGAGCAGCAGGCAGGGCCGGCTGGTATTTGACACACAAACAGGGATGTTACCAGGTGTGCTGCTCTAAAGTGTCACATCAAAGTCACAGCCCTGCTGGCTTGGTTTACACCTGAGCCAATTAGCCTGGGAGATCAGAAGAGGCTGAAAAAGAATACGTCTTCTTACTTTTTTGCTGGAGAGAATCACTTGATCCCAAGTAAGACGATACAAGAGGAACAATGGTAGATAAAGTATGGCAAAGGAGGAAGCGGGCAACGAGGCAGGGGAGTCGGTGAGAGGCTGTGATAAGAGGACTATCATCAAATAAAAAGCAAAGTGGAAAGCAAAAGTGCCATATGCCTGTCCCTCTCTGAGTGTGTTTGTCAGTCTTTTGTTTCCAACAAAGAGGCTAATTGAAATGAAACAATCTCCAGTCTGTTTGCTGGCACATCAAATATGCTGTAAGATCTGGTGGTTCTTGCTTTTCCTGAATTATTGAAGAAGTACGGCTTCTAGAGAAAAAAAAATTGTGGAGGGATCTTCAAAATACACCGCTTTTGAGAGGAGAGATGGATTTCGCTTTTTTAAGTGATCTCTTCTGGTTTTCCCAGATTTCATTTAGAATAATGTAATAAAAGGCCTCTACAAAAGATGGAAGAACTTCAACTGCAGCATTTGACTGGGGTACTCCCATTCCAAGTTAAGTGTCTGAGCCTGAACCTTCAGATACTTTAAAATGACTTTAGCATGACAATCTCTGTCCTCTGTTTCCTCCTGCAGGAAAGAAGGTTGTCAGCTGTGAGTTTTGCCCTCTTTTAAATATGCAAACAATTTAAGAAAACAGAAAGGAAAACAGTTTCAAGGTTGCAAAATCAAAAAGTATGATTTTTTTTTTTTTAACCAGTTTACTTGGCAGTGACATTCTTATTATATAAACATGAAAAGCAAATGTTGCTGTTTATTAAGGCAGACATAAAAAAGTACAGAATTTAAATAAAACTGACCTGGTTAAAGTTGAAAAGCTGAAATACTTGAAACAGCTGTTTGCAGATCCTGTGTTTTAGCATTCATTAAGTTATATTTTATTTTTTTCCCAAATCACTCAGAAACCAGATGATAAAAATGGCAGATATTTCCAGAACTATTTTACATGTGAAGAACTGAGAAACTATTAATTAAATTAAATTTGATCTCTGTAGAGTATGAATTGGGGGTGAATAACTTGACTTTCTCAAGAGATATCTACCAGAGTAGATCATCACATTTATTCCCAAAATGTCTTCCTTCCAGCATAGATTTTCAATATTTAATTATAGCTATTATTGAGACCAATTGAAGCAATCAGAATTCCAGACCAAGTGACTCTGCAAGGCGGGGCTGAGAAAGAAGTAAAGCAGCTTCTTCCTACCCCACAGTAAGAGGGACAGATGAATGTCTCTCATGAAGGGGTGGAATTCTAGTTGGGCATTCTCTCTATCATGCACTGGGAGATGTCTTCAAGGAGCTGAGGCCCAGAGCAGCCATGAGGCAAGGGGATGCACTAACTCCAGAAACTAACAGTGTTCTCAGTAGATATTCTCAATTTGCTCTCAGAAAAGATGGACCGTTGTGCCAGTGTATACGGCACAGTGCACAGTGTACAGGGCAAAAAGCAGCAGCCTAGATACTGCTGGGACAGAAAAACTGTGGGATCTGACCTTTTCCCTATACTGTTTGTGGTTTCCAGACAAACATTTGCTAACCCTGTCTCCACTGCTCCTCAAGTCACCTGAAGAGCAGCAGCAGCTCCAAAGGACTCGCAGAGAAGGGCACTGCCTACTGTTGATGCATGAGATTTGAGTCCTTAAGCTGTCTGAGTGCTGGAAACCTTTATAAGAGATGGATGCTTTTGCTATAGCCAGGACAGAGCGAATTACTGTGACTATGATTATATCTCACAAAGGCCTCATTTTCTGTATCCTTCATTGCTTTGGCTAGGGATAAATGTGATAGAAAACTCCACAAAGTCAGCTCCAAGCACCCAGAAAATTCTTGTCTGTATGTCTTGCCCCTGAAGTGACACAGGTAAGTCTTTGCTTTCTCAGTCCTTGTGGATGTGGGCTCCTCCACTATAGCCATACCTATATGGAAGTTTAGGTACCACAGAGATTTGATGACCCACTGCAATGTATAAATGAGGCAGGTTTATACTGTGCATAGGAGCACAATTGTTCCATTAACTTTAGCACAGGCAACTGTCCCTCATCTTAATAGACCTGAAGCCTTCCCTGGAAGGGTTCTAGTTCTTCTGGGATTATTTTCCTCCTTAGGGATTTCTGTCAAAAACCTTCAGGATTCTCTCTGAATATGTTCTCAATTGATATATAATGCAAAGCTAAATCTAAGTCATATTCTCTGGCGGCTCTAATTGCCACCCTTATACAAACTGCATTGTGTAAGAAATGCAAATTCAGTCATTCTATTAATTTCAGACATTCTATTAATTTCAGACAATTGATATAATTTTAATCAAGAGCTTAATCAATTCCTCTAGTATATAGAACTGATCCCATATACATGTGAAATCATCTTGCTTCTTTTTTTACTGCTAGAGCTTTGTAAAGCACCTTATGAATTTGAAAATTCTTGATTAGAAGTCTTCAAAAATAATTTAGTATGGTCTTGGCTCAAAGAAACTGAAAATACAATCAAAAATGACAAGGAAAAATTTTTCTTCACAGATTTTTTTAAAAAAATTATATTTTGGAAATATTGGGGTATTTCACTTCTCTCCCAACAAAATATTGCTGTCACACATGAATATGCATGCTTATGTTCCCACCAGCAAGTTTTCATTCATTGACCACAGTCGTCCAAATATGACAGAGTAGATTTGTTGGAGAGAATAACTCCTACAAGCCTTGTCAAAACAGACGTTGTTAGACATTTATTATTATCCCCTCTGAAAAAAAGGCTCACGTGGAGAGAATCCACACAGAAGGGAATCCAGTAAAAACTCCCACTGTGGGAAATCTTCAATCACATTTTCAATCAGAGACTGCACCTTCTTAAATGCCAACTTCATCAATCTTTGGTATGAATCCATAAAAAACTAGTGTCCATGCTTTTTATACACAGAGAACTAATTCCATACTTTCTTTTTGCTCTCCAGGCTGTTACTAAATTTCCCTATGTTCTTTCAGCTTTTTTAATTGCATACAGAAGAAAAGGGTGAGAGGAGATAGGAGTCATGGGGAAAAACAAATTATCAAACAAGAGAGCATGTCCTCCAAACATACTTCAGAATCACAACTGCAAAAACTTCTCCAGTAAATTTAGAAGTTTTCAACAGTTTGAAGGTGATTATTTTAATCATTATCCAAAAATATCCAGGTAACTCCAAGAATACTTTTCTTACTTGTTTCAATATTGTACTGGTCAGAGTACTTTTGTATAGAACATAACTCTCCTTTCTGCAAGCAGCCTGTTCCATTCTACTGAAACAGTTTAATTTCTTAGTGCTAAAGACTAGCTTTTCTAGAGTTATTATTAAAACTGATTCTTTGCTGATTACTGAAAGTTATTATGCTTTAAATTACTTCACTTTATATGTATCAACATATGCTAGAGAATATTTTTTAAATTAAAGACAAAAAATAATACATATTGTACTACTGCTCAAGTACATTTTTTTCAATATAATCTAAATGAAGAGAGAATGTAAACAGTAAGATCAGGTTGGCTGGAGTCAGAACCCTCCCAACAAATCAATTAATGCTCCTCTACTCCCCTTAATGCTTTAAAATTAGATTAACAGAATGCTGACCCTCCTCTAATAAAGCCTAGTTTCACCCCGTGGTGTGCATCTAGATACTAATATCAAAGAAACAAGTCTGACAAAGGGAGGATAAAACTTACCAGTAGGCCCTGGTTCCCTGCTATTAGGATAATTGCTCAGGCTGTAGAGTTGCTAAATTATGTTAAATATGCAGACATTTTTTTCTTTTACTGACTGTGCGTGGGAAGAACTTACTAGCAGAAACTTTTGTGTATTCTCTGACTGTTCCATTTTAAAGAACTCGAAGCTGGAACTAAACAACAGTGTATTTTCAAGACGAAGTAGTAGGAAGAAAAACACTGTATGCAGCCAGTTGTCTCTTGTAACTATTTCTAAACTGTCATATTTCAAAGGACATCAAAACACCTCAGAAGCTGAAATAACGTGAAGACTCNATGTGACTACAATGTTCATAGTATGTACAACATAAAGCATAATGGATTGAATTTCTGAAAACAATGTGCTGAGATTTGAAAACAGACAGTATAGAAGTAAAGCACCAAGTCCAGGAACTCAAGAATTGCAGTATTGCTAATGCTATTTTATCATCTCCGCAACCGCGTAAATAAAACAGCAATTTCTTTTCCTGCTTTGTGATAGTATATTCCAAAAGCTTTTCCCTAGAAACATTCTTCCAGCACAAACTGGGATATGTTTTACTGAACTGAACTTGTGCCCATGTCATACTGGAGTCTCTGCCACTATCTTTCTATGGAGTTTTTTTTGCCTTGGTATAAACATTCTCTCTAATGTTGACTTATTTATGATGATCAGAAGGTTTTGGTGAAAAATCCATCCCCTTCTCAACTATTTACAGAGGAGACTAGGGAGAATGTAAAAATTCTAGCCACAAGCTTCTTCTCACATTTTCAAAAATATGGTAAATGAGCTAAGTGATATTTTTTCATTTATAACTTAGAGTGAAGGGTGATTATAAGCTATGTAGTCCAGACTTTTGTACACAGAAAGATTTGGGGGTTTGTTCAATGTTCTTTTCTCAGTTGGAGATCTAGTTTACATGGACAAATGAGCCTTTCACAAGAAAAATCAAGGCAGAGAGAAAAATGTATTGGTGAATATGAAGCTACGCATACTCAGCTTAAATTAGGTTGGTGTTGATTTTTCACATCACTGAAAAGACAGTTCAAAATGGCTTTAAATAGATGTTTGTATCCACTTTCACACACCTTTAAAAATGACTGACTGGTGGGCAGCCTCAAGCTATTTGTCATACTAAAGAGGCTGATGAAAGGGACCACAAAGCAATGGAGCTCCCCCAAATTCCTCTAATGGCTCTCAGAGAGTCCCCTGCTATTAACACTAATACTGGCTGCCTGCTGAGATAAAGATGTAGGACCATTAACCCCGTATACTCCCAGCCTGAATCCATCTCACCAAACTTCGAATGTTTAATGACAGGGTCTCAGCTAGGAATCTCATCAGCCATGCTTCCCCTACAGTCAATAGATAGACATGCTTACCCTTCTGAAAATTAATCACATCTTAAGTGGTCTCAAACACTGCTGGAAGAGTGAGTCCAGCCTCTACTCCCTGAGCTAGGGGAGCCAAGGACCCTGGACTGTGCTCTTTACTGTAGACAGGACTCTGCCTCATTCTGCCACCTCAGGAATACGTCAGGCTGCAGCCTCTGGTGCCTTGTGCTGCTGTCTTCTTCTTTGCTCACTTCAACAGGAGTTTTCCTTCTCTCTGAAGCTTTATATATCCTCTCACACTGGAAGTTTCTCTCCATGACCAAAGTATCACCTGTTCTTCACAAAGCCATCCGTTATTGCTGTTTTAGTGCAGTTTTATTTTCCCCTTTGGTAGCATTTTCAGCCACATGCCGAGCCCCTTAGATCAGCACTGATTGTTCCCTGCTGGGTGCTGCTGTCAGCCCCCCCGTGAGCACCTTCTCCATTGTTCTTTGGAGGCTTCAGGCTGTCTCCACTGGCTAGGTTTGAGGACTTCCAGGAAAGTTTAACTGCTAAGTGCGACGCGCCAGGCTGTTGTATTAATTATTTGGCCCCTTCCTCTCTGTGCAGCATGTAGAGAAACATGCTGTCCATTCATGAATTCACGACCACGCAGTTTAAGATTATTGCCTCAAACTGCCTGTGGCATATCTGTATTTGCCCACTCTGACTACAAGTCTATCAGCTCCTTGCAATATTAGCTACAACCTGCTAAGTTAACTTGACGATGATGGTCAATGCTGTTCTCAAAAAGAGTACAGTGAGAGAATCATTCCAGTAGAATATGTCAGACAGCATCTCAATAAGCATCCTGCGTTTCCTCCTTAAGCAATCTATGAAAGATGCTGAAACAATGAAATGTTAATAGTTGGATAGATTTTAAACAGTCATACATAAACTTATTTTCATCAGGCTCTGACATCAGCCTGGATTCACCTGAATCCACCAGGGAGGATTTGTTTTTCCTTACTCTGAGTTAAGAGTAAAGTAATCTTCACTTGTAAAATGGTATCACACTATATCAGTAACTATTTAGGATCTCTCAGAAGATACACGGCATACATTCAGGTATGCTATGGAAAAAAAAGAAAGGGTTTCCACTACATGTTCTGATACAATATCTTAGCCCTGTTTTAAAAATTCTTGGAAAACCAACCCCAAGCAAAAGATTTATCTAAGCCACTTCTTTAGCTACAAAGACTAAAAGTGAAGATGAATTTTAACATTCTCCTGATGTCCTTGAATCCTGGTCTTCCCTTTAGGGTTTTCTGTGTTACAGAGTGAAATGTGGTTAACACAGTCACTAATGCACTTGACTTCCTTATTCCCCTCTGGAACATATTTTACTTCAACAGATGTTTTCAAAATAATTAAATGGTGGTGAGCATGCATTATTGACAATGTCTGATGCCACACTAATGCACTCCACGGTTAAACATTTGTCACCAGCAGGGCTGTGTGTTCAGGAATGTTGTGCTCTTTATAAATAACTTCTGTAAAGTATCTGGTTTGTAAATGGGAAAAAATAGGGAAATTCTGATATCTGCTAAATATTAATAAAGCATGAATGCAACCACCATTCTGTAGCCACAGTAACTGAAGTTTGTCTGTTATCATTTGTGTGTTGCTCTTTAAAGTAGAAGGCAAAGCACCTCAAAGATCCTGTCTTCAGCCACTATGAATGAAGGTATTTAGGACTTGACCTGTGAAAGAACAAGTACGCTTTTGTGAAAAATTATACAATGCTTGGTAAAATTTTCTGGTGAAGTGCTTAATCTTGATGGAAAAAATGTATGGCTGATATGAATTAAATGGTATTAGATCTTGTCCGCATAAAATTACAACGAAAAGAAGGATTTTTTTGCTCTTTACTTACATATACAAGAAAGGGAAAAGAAAGAGAAAGGAAAATGAAAATTATCCAGCCTTTGCCATTACATTATTAGTTTCTCTAAAAACTGAGAAAATATCATTACCATGCTGTAACAAAATTATATTAGGTGTCCAAGCTAAAATAAATTTAGACTTTTTCTCTTATTAGGATTTAATGATATTATTATAATTAAGCTTCTCATTAATTTTTTCATGCCTTCTATTGAGTTACTTTCCCCTGCAGATTTGGAATGAAATGATCATATAATTACAGCAGGCCATTTTTAAATGAGGATATTTGGAATGTAGGTTTGCACCTAGGGTTTTCTGAAATTATAAATCCTGAGTAGAATTACAAGAGTAATTCTTTTTTGTTGAACTCATAATTAGAAAGAAGTGCAGAAAGCATGTTATACTTAAAATCCATGGATAAAAGTGTCTAATGCCCAAATAGAAGCATAATGAGAGTGAATATGCATTTATAGATATGTACAGGAACATTAAGCACAACTAGTACTGATACTTTCTGCTTTCAATATTGCATAAACTAAATACTCACAATTATCAAGTCTTCCCATTCTTCCCATCCCTATCATGTTCCTAAGTGAAACACTGAAGCTCCAATATACTTGGGATTTTTTATTTTTTCTTGTAGTTCTTGCACTTATGATTCTGCAGTTAATATGTGAGAAGAGAACAATGTTTTAAAAGTGAGATTCCGAAGAAAGAAAGTAGGAATATTTGTCAATAATTATTATGTAAGGCTAATAGATAAAGGATAATGCATTTTTCTGTTAGGCATATATATTACTGTTTCCCTGTATTATACACACTATGAATCATTCAGAAACAGAAGAAATTAAAAATTAAGCACTTGGACAAAGTAAATGAACTCTATATTCTGTCTCAGATGACAGTAAGAGCAAGAAAAAACTCCAAATAATTTTTTTTCTGAAAAACTACAGAAAACAAAGGGGAAATGTCAGTTCTCTTGACTTAAAATAATACCTTTTTATGACACTCCTGAAGAAAACAGTCAGTTTTGGAAGAATGTGTTCAAAGCATCATCACAGTAACAACTAATATAGTAGACTAATGATTCTTAATTAAAAAGTAGTCTATATTAAATTCACACAGGCCATATTAGACTTCAATCAGTATCTAGTTCATATAGAAACCTATGGAAAATAATAATTAAGATAAGCTGATACAAAAAAGGTCTGTAAAGTGACAGGAGTACAACTCACCACTTTCTTTTCCAGCAACCTCTGAAAATATCAACAGTGTTCATGTTAATTTCAGAAGAAAATTCAAAGAAGATTCTTCCCCTAAGAGACAGATTAAGTCAGCTCAAGTTCATTCCTAAAATGAAAAGTAGTGAAAACAATGAGGAAGCAGGGAATATGCAGGAACAACTTAAAACAGCTATGAAGGAATTAGGACAAAACACCACTGCAGCGTCTGAAAACAAATGAAAATAACACTATTGCAGCATTTGAGAAAAGGAACGTCTTTAAACAAAACCAGAGACTAATCACTAGGTCTTTGAAGAGGAACTGGAAGAAGATATACAACTTACAAACAGTATAAAAAATACTGAATATGAAACAGTGTCTGTGGAGGAGGAATGGTTGTGGCAGAAGCATGAATTGAGTAGTGACTGTGCCTCACAGCTTCTCAATGAACAAGAGGTAAGAGTATTTGTGGCTTTGTTTCATCTCAATGAGTCACAGGACCAGACAGTCATAGGTGTGTGATGTGATCTGGGTACAGCAAACTTACACGCATTTCAGGGTTAAAGTTTGGAAAACTTACCAGTTGCATGTCAAACGTTTCAAAATTCATGGCAAAGTTTGGAAATCCGTAGAATAGAAAACATACACACACACACAAAATTAATAAAAGGAACAAAGTATTTTCCAACTTTCCCTTTTCCATCAAAAAGTCCCTTCTTCAGACAGAAGACTCCAGGTCAATTTTCTGTGTCAAGCTATCCTTCTTAGTGGAAGTAAAAGGTTATTTCTGTCATTCAGTTCTAAATGTGACAAAATACACAAAGTCCCAAAAGAGAAAATGGAGAGTAGAGATCAGGACTATGTGTTTTTGTTGGCATTCTCGGAATACAGGGAAGCTGAGCAGTCAGATGTATGCCTTTCACCAAGCAGGTCAGCAATACACCTGACTTGCTGTACCCTGGCTCACTTCACTGGGCTGGGTCATTGTGTATTCAGGTTCAGGCAGAACAGATTCAATCAGCATCAGAGAGCTGGTGTCCTTTGACACAGCAGGTCTCTAGTTTAGGTGATAAGATAAGAATCACATGGAGAAGTCACCAAAAACATTACAGTGAAAGAAAAGGTGTGTTGGAGAAGTCACCAAAAACATTACAGTGAAAGAAAAGGTGTGTAGAAGAGTCAACAGTTTTTCAGGCCAGTTCAGTGATGAAGGAGATGCTTTAAAAACATTGAGCAATCAGTGTCATAAACAAAAATGTAGGTCCCATAATGAAGCAGAAACCCATGGATTTTCCCTTTTCCTTTGATTTTTACCTTTGTCTAAAAATTATTGAATAGCGGTAAAAAACAAAACAAACAACCAGAAATAGGTGACAAAATACTGACAACTAGTCTTACCATAACAAGCTATTTTTCATTTGCATTTTCTGATCCCACACTCCTGGTTTTATGAGAGAAAATCTCAATAAAGCAGCAAGGTTGCACACATTATAAGACTTCTGATTTTTTTTTTTTCCATTTAATATTCCAATCTTTTTCTGCTGTCATGCCTTTTATATGGTTTTATTTGCAACTGAGGTAGGACTTCTAAGCATATATTAGTAGAAGGAGGAATTTCGAGTGTAGGTTAGGTGCTCCATTCTTCAAGTACATAAATGAAGATGAATTGATAAATTGATACAAAAATGTTGGTGTTGCAATTACAGGTAGAGATACAGTGAGGTGGAGATGGAAAAGTGTCAAATCCTAGACAACAGGTTTTAACTCTTTCTGTCCCAGTAAAAATATACAGGAATGGTTTCCAGGGAGTTACACTTCTTCCTGAGGCTATACACAGACTGTGAT
Source organism: Cnemophilus loriae (assembly GCA_013397755.1). Lineage (NCBI taxonomy): Eukaryota > Metazoa > Chordata > Aves > Passeriformes > Corvidae > Cnemophilus > Cnemophilus loriae. The sequence goes on along the minus strand of VZTF01009722.1, from coordinate 664,128 downwards.
TTTACTTACTTCTCTGCATCAGAAGTAAAGGATGTTTGTATTTGCATATTATAATGTATATTTTCTTCTTTTTTGATTTTTTTTTATTTTAGGCTTTCCTTGCAACATTGATTTAAAGTAGTCATAACTCCACTTACAACTAAAGCTTACATCTTTATTCAACGAAGAGCAGGAGATCTCTTTATAGAGAAAAATGAATTTCATAGGAAAAAGGCTCAAAGATGGGTCAGTCGATAAAAATACTGTGTTTTCTCTTGAAATCTTTGCTCTTATATCTTAATCATATCCAGCATAGCACACAGTGTTTTTCCTACTGGTTTGTAAAGCAGGCTTATAATTAATTTATAAGCACTTCTAATTAGTAGAGACAAGCAAGCATTGAAAACCCCACATGATGAGAAGGTTCCCCTTTAAAAAACTCCAAGTTCTCCAAGTTTGTCAGTAACATACTACTCTAGCACAAGCTAATTAAAATCACAGACCACTTGAAAGTTGGGGATAAAAATAAAACAGTGGTAAGTGCTAGAATCAAAATATTAGATAACTAGTCTCTGAATTTTGCCAGCTCTCAGAACAGTGTTTCTGATATATTGCAAAAGATCCAGAAATTTGGTCTTACACCTGCTCCCGATGACCCCCGTGGGATTCACCTCTGTTGTCAGCTGCAGCACATGGCTGGGATGGACTCACCAGGAGTGCTGGACTGGTTTCCTCAGCCAAGGGGGCTGGAGGCAGCGAGCACATCCACCTGCTGAAAGCAGCAGGACCGCTGATGTGTTACAGACCTGCTGAGCAGACCTGCACTACGTAACCCCTTCACCTCTGTCTGTGTGGGTACCGGAACCAGCACGCACTACCAGTGCCAACTGCAGCTGGCATTTGTTAGTGGGGCATTTGTTAGTAGGTGGGAAAGAACTGTTCATCTTCAAGTGGAGACATCCCGACATTGGTGCCGATGGTGAAAATGCTAATCACTTTTCACATGGCTGAAGGAAAACTTTTTCAGCAATGCTGAATCATTAGAGGTGGTGTAAGAGGAGGTCAAGTTGGTGCTAAGCAGGTTAAATAAAACGACTGCTCTGAATTCCAACAACGTGGAAAGGAAGCAAGGGACAGAAATAGCAGTGAGGGATACTGAACTAACTGGCAATCGATAATGTTGTGTCATCCCATTCAACTTACTAAGACTCAAGGCATCCTAAATTCAATGAGCTGCTAATATGAGGTATAAATATGAAGACACACATGACACCATTCTTCAGTTTGCCTTTCTGTATTAAACTCTGTGATGTCTTCTTATTACATGTTCACGTGTTGGAGGTTTTTTTCTCCATCACAACAAATCTTTCAACGTTTGCGTTTTGGTTAATGGATGCTCAGATTCTGACACTATCAAGAGGGTTTAGCAGATGGGAATTTTAGAAAACACTTGTGAAAAATCTTACAAGACATGACAACCTCTACACACAAAAACCAACTTTAATTTTTACCTAATTTGTTACTATTTCACATTTCTCAGACATTTTTGTGGTTTCTAATGTTCTCAGTCTCACCAGTATAAAGACGACATCCATGGTCTGCCTCCCGTAACTAATCCAGGAAAATACCAGGTTTAAGATGTTTATAACTCCGATTTTTGAAATTTCATACTTTTTTTTTCTTTTTTTCCTCTCTCCTATTTTTTCCAAATTTAGTAGTACTGTCAGACGATGTCTTTTCGAAGAAAGTTAAGGTGAGGCCCTGGGAAAAAATTCTGAGAAACCCTCCTCATGAAAAGAAAAACATTTCGCGGGTTTACTTGACCTTTTCCTGGCTCCTGGAGGAATAAAAGTGCTAGTGATGGTATAGCATAAAAAGTTCAGACTTTCTTTTCAGAGCAGCATACTCTGTCTTTCAAGTTAGCATAAGGCTGCAACAAAGTCATATACATATGTGTATGTGTATATGTATATTAGGTGTCAATTAATATTTTTTACACTGATTTTAACAATAATACCCACATTCTTTAGAAACCTGCTTACAGTAAAGGAATGTGATCTCTGAGAAGTGTTTTCTTTTGTTTTAATGTCCAGCAGCTTTCACAACCTGACTATAGTTGGGGTTTAAGTATTCATGTAAGGGTAAGAAGAGGAGATTCCGTTTTCCCTCAATATTACTAGTCAAGCCAGATGGCTTCACACTGTGGGGCTATCACTCTCACAAAGTAGTTTCAGAGGTTTGACCACTACATGGAACACCATTATAACAAACCCAAACGCACATTGATGTGCTCCATCTGGGTATTCATAGAATCAGAGAATGGTTTGGTTTGGAAGGGACCATAAAGGTCATCCAGTTACAATCCCACTGCCATGGGCAGGGATTTTTTCCACTACACCAGCTTGCACAAAGCCCCATCCAGTCTGGCTCTGAATATTTCCAGGGATGGGGCATCCACAACTTCTCTACAGTAACCTTAGGTCTTTCACAGATTCTTTGTTTTCTGAGTGTAATAATGCCACTTGGTCATGAAAAATACTTTCTTATACAGGAAGTAAAATGTTTTATTTCTGTTTGGTTAACAGGTGGGAGTTTTGTTGATCTAAAAGAAAATTCAGCTGAAAGAACCAAAAGGATTGCATTTTAAACCAGACATGTATTTGTTTTCATGTCACTCTTTGAACAACCATATCAAAACTGAGAAATAAAAATCCCCACAAGTAATTTAAGAAGAAGTAAAACATTGGTATTGTCTTTTTATTAGTCACCCACCTATATGTAAAATCACACTTTTAAATGAAGTCTTAGAGGCTCCTATTTATATAATATTCACTAGTAAAGAAAAATGCCAAAAGGACCTCCTCTCTAATAGAAAACTAGTTGACCTTCTTTGCATCAGATTCTTTATTCTGATTTGGAAATCTAATCTCCTGAGATAGTCTTCTCAATACTCTTATCTTTTGACCATCCTCTACCCTAGCAGAAACTAGTGCAGCTGTACTGAAATAAAGTTAAAGATTTATTTTAGTTCCTTGAGAACTGATAATTGTACTAGCACTCATGGTAGTTTACCATGCTTCCTGCAATGATCATCTTAGGATTGAAACACATTCATAGTCAGTATTTAATTTTGAAAACCAGTTGTACAGATTTTTTTCTTATTTTCCTAGAATATGGATGGTAAACCACTTATGAAAACCTTCAGTCTTTGTCTAACTGGTTTACAAAGCCAACCACAGTATTTTTAATCCATGAAAATGTTTAAAGTAAGTTATTTTTAAGCAGTCTATTAAAAAGAAAAGCCATCCCGCTATTTTAGTTCTTAGCTCAAAAGGTTGTTCTCCCTCTACACGCACAAAGCTTTTCTTGCCGGAGTTGCCACTACAGCCTCTATGATGTTAAAACTAAAGCACAGACCTAAATTTCTAAAACATTAAAGGATTAGGGAAAATATCTAGTTAATTCATATGATGTTGTCTATAGAAATAGGAAGGGTCTTCACCATCACCTTCAGAAGGAGACCAGTATTCCTAATAAGGCAAGTGATTTTTGATCATAGTTGAAACTACAAAATATGTTTCATAATTCAGTGTGTTAGGTGTGTCTTTTGTAGCTGCTTTATGACATTGCATAGCATTCCTAAAGCTGTGTTATCTAGTTGTTATCCATGGGGAAGTCATAGGTGCAATAGAAAAACAAATATGTTTCCTCTTCTTCCTCCTATTCAGAGAAGAAGAAATGATGAGACAATGCGAGAAATGTGAGAAGCAATGCATAACATGCCTCCTAAAACACTGCAGCAAAGAATCTCAAGCTGAACATCTCTGGATTTGCTCTCCTTGATGTAAAGAGGTATTGATTGAGAGAATTTTGCTAGCTGTCTCTGCCATTTTAACAGCAAAACTTCCTATAGTTCAATTATCTGCAGTAGCCTCCCATAATATCACTGAGAAATAAATTGCTATTGTTCCTGCAAAACAGGTGCTTTTCCTGTAAACTGGTGGAAAGACTCTTTAATGAACATTTATGAGCCCATCCTCTGGAGCGATCCCTTTCCCTGGAGCGGCGAGGCTGCCGGGGAGGGCTCCCCAAGAGGCGTTCTACCTGAGTGCACTTTGCCAGATTGATGAGCCTCCTTCCGACAGCTGACTTTTTATGTAGAGAATTTGTTTGGCATGCGCAAGCTGCTTACATCAATATATTATTAAAAGGGGAGGAGGGAAGGGGCTGCGGACAATAACTTGTAGCCGAGCTGCAGCTTTTCTAGCTGGGTTTCTGCATAAATGTATACATCTTTTAATGTTGCATTTCTTCTTTATTTTTCTTCCCCCCAGAGAAGCCATTTAGCTGTGCAGAGGTATCTTTCCACTTCCCAAAGACACATTTGTTCCTCCACAGCTGCCTCACCCTTCTCATTCTAAGCAGCCCTTTTTTCCACCCTAAATTCTCAATGGTCCTTAGTACAAACATGAATAGAAAGGTTACTCAGCGGGTTTGCATAGTAAACACAAATGGATATTGTTCTTGACATCTTGTGAACTTGTCTCTCTCCCTTGTATCTTGAGAGAACATAGGACCTTCTGGGCCTGTACGAGCCTTGCTGCATTTTTAATGATAGTCCCTGAAATGCAGGGGAGAAAGATGTTGTCACCTCGGCATATTTTATCCCTGATCAAACATTAGTTGGCAGCTGTTCTAAACTTGTAACGCTGTCTCATCTATGCCGGCTGCTGGTTTGGTGGCAAGAGTGCAAAATCTCACCCAGCTTCTTTTTCACTTCTCTCTCTAGCCCCTTTACCTATGCCTTGGAGCCCTTCTCTCCTGTCTAGCAACACGAAATCACGTCCGGGAAGTTCCAATGCACAGATGCCAGACTTAGCAAGGAGACCACTCACTTTATGAAGTAATGCTTACCAATATCAGGGTAAAAATGCCAAGACATTAAAACATTTATAAATACTAAATGAATTTTCATATGCAGAGATAGCAGACATGAAGACAGGTTCGGTGTGTTACAAATGAGCATTTGTTTTTTGGTTTTGTTTTTTTTTTTTCCCTGACTGGTCCATTTGGTCTAAATACTGTCATTTTAGCTCGGGGTTTTTTGTTTGTTTGCTTGTTTGTTTTCTTTCTTTTTTTAAGAGCATAATAGTTGTTTCTGAGAGAATATTCACTGCTAGAAAATCACCAATATGAAGGATTCTGGCAGGTGTTTACAATCTTCCATTGAAAAATAATTGCTTAAGCCATCACCATCACTGCAGACTGACAAAGTTATTTTGATGGTTTTGAAAAAATGCAATTTCTGTTTTGCCAGTGATTTTTCATGATCTGAAGGTCTTCATTACTAAGCTGGAGCCACATAATTTGAAAATGTTGCTTGTTAATATTTGAGTGTCATTCAGCAATTCTGCACTTGCAGGAAGATGAATGCTTTTTTAAATGGTATTTTTCAAGTCAGTGTAAGAAGTAGGATTTATGGAAGCAATCTTTAATCCTCTCGTTACTATTCTAGATTAGAAAGGGGAATATAAAAACTCAGAAATTCCATTTAATATATATGACATTGACAAAGAATTATATAACACAGTTTCTCCATTTGAAGCCCCTTTAGTACATAACTGTGTATTTTTTTTCCTTGATCCCAAACAAGTAACACTTGTTCTGCTGTTAGAGACCTTGCTTCACTATCATCTCTGGAAATGCCCAAGTGGCTTTTGAGTGTTACAACTACATCTTCTACAGCATGTTACCAGTGACCACTGATTACAATTAGTAAATCTCTCTTTTAACAAACTAAATGCAACTGTTTGTCTATGTGGGCAATGGACATAAGTCCATTTTTTATTCAAGAATATTCAGTGCAGATGAGATTGCTGGAGACACCTTAAAGACTCTGATACTATTGTAATCTTCTTTCTAAAAATATCAAGATATTGTAGAAAAATAATTTTCCTGCACAGGCCAATGAAATGTTATGCAAGTTTAGAAATCCAGGGAGGATATTCTGAGATTATGAATTGCTTTGGTCAAAATTTAAATCGTTTTGAGTATTATGCTCTTTTCTCCTTACTGCATTGGAGGGGAGGTGGAAGGGTGGGGGAAAGACTTTGCAGTACTTGAAAAGGTAAAGAAGGGCAACAAGGCTAATCCAGGATTAAAGAAAATGAGCTCTGAGGACAGTCAGAGATATCTTTAAAGCATATGGCCCAGAGGGAAGATATTTAAAGTGAGGCTGTCTTGGAAGTGTACACACTGCCAATACTCAGGTTATTTTTTACTGGATTTGTACACAAGCAAGACATATCTAAATGCAAATATGAAAAAGGTAGTTAAGGGGATCACAAAAATCTAGTATGCCTGAGATCACAAATACTACACTGCAAAATAATGTGAAGTACAGCTCTCAAAAAAGGTTTTTGCTGAAGAAAGCCAGGCCAGAGCTATAAAAATCTGACAAACAACAAACACTCTCTCTGACTTGTTTCTCAAATACTGTGAAATCATCATGATTTTATTTACAAGATCATGGTAAAATCTTCTTACGAGACACTGTGGACAGAAAGCTGATTTTCACTCTGAAAGGAAGGATGTTATAAATCAATTGCAAATAGCATCTAACCTGACTTAATCAGCAAATGAATTATGAAAATGTTTCTCCTCTATCGAGGTTTTGTTTTCTCACAAACAAGCACTCACTGTTTTGTCTGTACTCTGTTTCATCTCTCCTCTTTTTCACTAAAACAATAATGTGAGCTACAAGGAAACCTTCCATGAATGTTTTTTTTCCCAAGCTTTCCAAGCAGATATTGCCAGAGAAATGTCAAGGAAAGTGCCATTTCCGAGTTTATAGCTGCAAAAGTCCTTTTCAGGGAAAGGGAATAAGAATCAGAGGAGTTTGTGGGCAGATCTCCTTTCACATACTGTATGATTACTTGCAGTGGAGCAGCAAGAAGAGAAAAAAGAAGCCTTCTCTCTACAGTGTCAGGGAATAAAGAGAATCTAAGATGAGCTAACAGACTATTTTGTCACAGAATTTCTGAATAAAGTGAAGTCATGTGAACTTGAACAGTTAACAGACGGATTAGATACCCAATTATCTGTGGTACTGTATATGAACTCCAACAAAGTTGCTGTGAAAGAGGCAGACTGTGCTCTAGCAGATCTGCCTCGAGCCCGGCAAAATGGGTCACTGGTCTTTATTGGAGCCCTGGGACACAAATGGCACAGCACTTGTTGCAGTGGCATTGGTGGTGATAATAAAACGAGCTTTTGAAAAGCTGTTCAAAAGACTCTGTTTCCCTTTGACTGACTGATCACAGACTGATTACAGCACAAGCATTTCATAGAGAAGGTTTGAATTAGGTGAGGTTACAACCTAATTCAGTCAGGTCTCATGCCTGCTCATCCATTTGACTCCTTAGAAGCCTAAGTGGCAGCCTGATGAAGGATCTGCAGCCTAAATTCCCAGGGTCTTCAGATCCTGCACAGTTTGATAAGTGATTTCATGCCACGATATGCTCAAAAATTTCCAGAACTCCCAAGCAGATTGCACCGAGACTCTCAACATTATTCTTCTTCATCACAACTACTTTTCCAATTTATGTAAAACACTTTGAAAATAAATTCCAGGTTTGGAAAGGTAGCTCTCCACATGAACAGTCATGAAAACCTACTCATACATGAGAACCTGATTTGTGTAAACCAGCCTATCAGAAATTTTAGGAAAAAAAAAAAACAAAACGCATTTGTTTCAAAGCTACTGAAATGTTCTGCTTTAATATTTTGACATACCTAGGCAGCTGAGGGCAATTAATGAGCATATATATTTAAAAAAGATTTGGAATTCAGACTGAAATAGGAATGTCAGTACTAAAATAAATCATAGATTTTTTTTTTTTTTTTGTTACAATTAAGTAACTTCATGAAAAGTATCAGGTATTTAGACTATTAATTTTTAAGCTGCTCCCAGTCGTAGTACTGAACACATCCTCAACTGGCTAACATGCCACGAATGAACAAACCACGTTCTCAGTGGGTAGGCAGAGTGGCTGGACAGTTTTGCTGCGAGGCTTTGGTCATGCTGGAAGTCAGACACACTCTGGACTTGAGAGCGATGCAACTGATGGCGTGCCCGAGCAGGGGACGAGGTACGGCAACCTGAGAACTCCCTTCCCGGGTTGTGTCCTACCTGCCAATAAACACTACGGTCCTAAAAAATATACAGATCCTTTTTCTGACGAAGGGCAAGGGCAGATTTCAGATTTTTTTGTTGCCTTTTTTTGAGGGAAATAAAAGTACAGGCCACAAAAATGAAAACAGTCTTAAGCTTTTTGTAATCACTGCTGTGAGCAGTCACTCAATGACCAGAATTATCTTCCTATTTTTTCATATCTTCAAATCAAAACTGTCTACTTTGCTGGAACCTGTGGATTCAGTATGGGGCAACTGCATCAGATATAACACCCTGCAGTAAAAGCAGAGCAGACTTAGAAACACCACTGCTTCTAGCTTCAAACCTGGTGAGTTTGAAGAGAATCAAGAGAAGCAGAATAAGAGGAGCGCTTTGTTAGAAAGTCACGCTCTAAATTTTACAGAGGAGTCCAACCTCACCAGTCATGGCAGGAAAATAAATTTGACATTCAGCGTGTCTGAGAAAAGCTCTGCCCAGCCCCGATTTGCAGCAGAGGAGACTGAAGAGGAGTCAGGGGAGACTATCTCTTTAGAATGACATGATGGCTGACTCTGATAATTTGATGGCTACTCCTAGGTCTAGGAATCATGGCAGCTGATCCAGATACATCATAAAATGTGCAATACATAACACAACAAATCAAGATAAAAGCTTTCTCTAGTGGACAAAATACTCAGGCTATCACTACACTGGTGTCAGGTTAAAGTGTGTGTCAAACATGAAACATTGTTCAATGTAGCACGTCACAGCTGAGCACAGGAAAATCTTTATCATAGATTTCCTTTTCCTTCTTCCTTTTCCTTCCGTTTTAAAGCTGGTACCATGATGCAAAATCTCAGATACTTTTTCCGTACTGACCAGAAAACATCTGCAAATTCCAGACCACAAATCCAACGTGCTTTAATCAAATAGGTTGCTTGTACATGCCAACTCTTGGTTGCAGGGTTTTTGATCAAGAAAACTTGAATTTTTTTCTCCAAATTAATACATTTTAGACATATGAGTACCGTGTCTGATCATGTTCTTCGCTTCTACTGCAAAAGCAAAGACTTTGGCAGTAACAGCTGTGGAATGGAGAATGAAAACTGGTTCTTTTGCTACGTGAGGTCTTAATCATGAGCCCCGAGTAGGTTTCTCCCCCAGCTATGGTTAAAAGGTCTAAAAGGCAGAATTTACTGTCACATCCTGTGAACAGACAGGTCCTTTCAGTATGATCAGTTTCCTCCAACAATACTTACCTAACAGAGTGTCTTGCCTAACTGAGGCCAGAGACATTTTTGAGGTTCTCATCTGTCAGAACACAAGTAGATCAGATAAACCGAAAAATAAACCCCTTAAACCAGTGTCAGCAGAAACTTTCATCTAGTTTGTAGTAGGCAGAGGCAGCAATCCTTCCTGATCCTTTTCAGGGCAGTGATTTTTATCCCCGACCAACCTCTCTCCTTGCAGCTTTGCACTCTATGACGCAGATTCACCAAATTCCTAAAAGACACCTAAATACAACAGTAGATACCAGTGAGTAGGATGCTTGTCCTGGTTCTACTGAAGTTTTATGCAGCTTGAATCTCAGCATTTCCTGCTGCTTCTGAGTGGGAGTGACTCTTCTCCCAGCTCGGCAGCTTCTCTGAACCCACTTCCTTATGGCGTTCTCCCCACATATTTTATAGGAATGTAAGGAGTCCTCCAGTGAAGTGGGCACTGTTAGGCAGCAGAACACACCAGTCAGGCACCACATTGCTCCCACCTGCTTTGTGCATGCCCTACCCTGCACATTAAAATGGCCTCTGATAATGCAGTCCTTGTTAATTAGTGATACATCTTATCCTGTGTTAACTTACGTTGGCATTATGCATTTATAAAAAATGCAGGTACACTTCCCTTTGGGTCTTCTAGAAGAATTTCTTTTTAACTTTTCTCTAAATTTATGGGATTAATTAAATTTAATGGGATTAATTTACTCCATCTATCACTCCTTTTACTTCATTGTGTGAGCCTTAATCTAGAGGTACACATTGCAAAATAAGATAGAAAAAATAATTTAATGTAATCTCAATTCAGAGTAGCTGATTTAACAAGTTATGCGGTGGGACACATCATCATAGCAGGCAGGAGGAAGAATTTTCTGTCCTTCTCTTCAAATAGCCATAAGAATGTTAATTCCCTTGCTTTCTCTCTCTATCTCTTTTTTTTTTTT
>VZTF01009722.1:635654-653051 GCA_013397755.1 Cnemophilus loriae | reverse complement strand
TGAGAACAGCAGAGGTTCTGTTTGGGTTAGTGTGTACAATGAGATCAAAGTCCCCTAGAGATCCAGAGTCCTTAAGTGGCAGGGAGTGGAAGAAAAAGAGTGTGTGCATGGGGGAGGTGGTGGCAGGAGGTGCACTTGGTATGGTAATGAACCTACCTTGGGGAGAGTGACAGATATGACATTAAAGCAAACCTAGCAGGGTAATAATTTCTTTTCTATTGTCTGCCAAGCAGGATTCTCTTCGCAGCTCTCATTTATAAATTTTTCAGTTTTAATGCTTTAATTATTTAAAATGCAAATAGGTTCCTGAAGAAAGAAGCAGAAAATACAAATTCCCTAAACAAATTCAACTTCTGAAGTTACATTCACACATTGTAAAACCTTTCTCTTGTGCCTCGCATTAGCTTAGGTTAGTTAGGTTTCAGGGTGGTTTTCTGGGTTTTATTTTAGTGAGCCAAGAATTAGTTAAACTTTTTTGGTTTTTCATGTTCATATTTTTATTAGCTTAAGCCAATTCTTTGTTTTGTTTGGATAACAAGTGAAATAAAATGTCACATTCCCTTGAAAAGAACTAGTCAGAAAAATGCATAGAGGCTTTTTATGATGGTATTTCCTGACATTATCTGCATTTCAAATGTTCAAACTGTATTTAGGGAAATTGATTATTTATATCCCTTCACATGTTGAAAATTTCTGTTTAAAGCGTCCCTCCTCATAACAATTGCTTTTACTCAATGTGGACAAGTCTCTGTGTGCATGTGCACGTGTGCATGATTTCCATGTGATAACTGGAAGAAACGGTAAATGTATTTTTCAAAACCTTATGCAATTAATCACATGTATACAATTCCATCATCTACTTTGCAATCTAGCTACAAATCTAAGATTCCCGACTCCTGTAGAGCTTCAAACAGCTGATATTCAGAACAAAACTAAAATAAAAGAAACAAAATTCAGTAAGATTTTAAACTTTTTTAGTCTGAAGCTAGAATTTTATTGGAACAGTTATTCTTTCTGGAACAAAAGGAATAACAATATACAGTTTAAAACCTTCTTTTGTTTCTAGACAGGTATTAAAATTCTAAGGTTTATTTGTTTCTTTTCCCTGTCAGGTCAGACACAAGAGCTCCGCACATTTGGCCAAAAGCTGTGAAGGGTCCTAGGTCAACATATTTCAGTTCAATACTTCTTCACATCTAGAAAAAAACATGTAGATTATTTATGGGCATGTTTTAAATATTTCACTCCTCTGTCCTAGCACTTAGATCTAAATGGTGCAGCACCTGGGTGGACAAGTGAAGAGAGCTCATGAAATAGCCCCAGTATCACTAATGAAGACTCTTAAATCATACCGAAAACATGTTTCTGTAATAAATTAGGAAGAAGTCAGATTATAGAAATAGTTCATAGATTGGTTCACAGCACGGTTGAGGGACCTCTGGAAATCAGCTGATCCGACCTCCTTGCTCAAGCAGGGCCACATAAAAGTTTCCCAAGACCATGTTTCTACAGTTTCTCAGTGTCTCCAAGGATGGAGATTTCACAGCCTTCCTGGGCAGCCTGTGCCAGTGCTTGGCCACCCTGACGGTAAAAACCTGTTTCCTTGCATTCACACAGAGCCCGTTGTGTTTCAGTTTGCACTCATCACCTCTTCTCCTGTCACTGGGCACCACTGAAAAGAGTCTCTCTCCATCCTCTTTGCACCCTTCCTTCAGATATTTATATACACTGAGGAGCCTTGAGCCTTGTCTTTTCCAGGCTAAACAGTCCCAGCTCTCTCACACGACAGATGCTCCAGTCCCTTAATCATCTTAGCGGCCTTTTGCTGATCTCTCTCCAGTAAGTCCACATCTCTCTAGTACAGTGGAGCCCACAACTGGGCACAGTGCTCCAGGCGTGGCCTCAGAAAATGGAAAATGCTGAGCAGAGGGGACAGGTGTTTTATCACTGACACTAGATTATGGGCCATGATCATGCATCATAGGTATACAGTGCCAGCCAAATTAGCCCAAAATTGTTGCCTCTTAGAGAAATAGACTTACTGCATGGGGCTATATTTTTGTTAGAGCAAAATCTGCTAAACTGTATTAGAAGTTAAGCAAATTCATCTCAAAAGGATGTAACACACACAAGCACTTGCAGGATTTTAAAGAGCAGTAAAATAGACTTGAGGATAGAATACAGCCCTTCTCTACTAGCAAAGACAATAATGGAAGCAAACACTGGAAAATATCGATATATAAAAAAAATGTTTTGGAGGGTGCAGAGCTAGGGAGAAAACAATCATATGAGTGTCCAGTACCAGAAGCTGCATGGAGCCCTTTATCTTCATGCTCACAGCAGCCACAGCAGTACGATGGTGTCTGTCTTGATAGGAGACTTCCTTCAAGACTAACTACATTGCAAGTTAAGTCACCTTGGCACAAACAGCAAGAGAAACGAGCCTCTAGCCTTCAGACTGAGTCTGTTGCAGAGCTAGAGCTAACATAAGCTTCAGGTGATGCTGATACCTGGCTTAGTTAGTTCTAATTTTATGGCTCAAATCTAGCTACCCATCTCCTTCTGTAATAAACCAATAAACATTATATTGGTTTCCATGGAAGCTGCAGAACTACAGTGAGGTAAATGGGAGAAGAATCAAGCCTCAGATATTTCAATCATGCAAACATACACACAGTTAAGATGAAAAAATGAGGAAAAAAATAAAAGAAACAAAATAGGTTTCTCACAGCATTAAAAATAAATGTTTTACACTAGGGCAATAGGAGGCTAACATTACCAAAGGAAGCTAAATTTAGCCTGTGAAAGGTTATCTTGGGCAAGCACTTATGGTGCATTTCTCTACATTTTCACTTCAATTAATCTCTAGAAATTCAGTGTCTGATCCCAGTGACAGTAGCCTCTGGCTTCTTCGAAGCGACTGCCGAGGAAAAATTATCTGACACATATCAAACAAGCAAGAAATGACACTGGACAACATTAATCAAAACTTTCTCATTTCCTGAAGAATTAAGCATTAAATAATTAATTCCAGCACTACAGGCAGCTGTAAAAGAGGCCTCGTGCCTCCCCGCTGGTAAGAATTTGTCCTTGTCTAAAAGACTAGATTGATATATTTATTATTTATCAGATTAATCATGGCCAAGAACATTATAGATTGGCAGCCAAGCCCAGCCAGTTATATTGTAGTGGCCTGTTATTGGAGCTTGGAAAGAACCTGGTACATCAGCAACATTCAAAAGGGGAAGAAGTATAAGAGTTTTCCCACAAGAATTATTTTAAAAAACCAAGCCAACAAACAAACAAAAACCCCCAACTAAAATGAAAAATGCCCTTCAAATATTTGGGTTTTTTTATTTGGTTGTTGTTGGGGTTTTTTTAGAAAAAAGGAATTGGACAAAGAAGATGTCATTGATTCAGCACCTCAGTGGAGGCTGCTAGCTCCTGGGGTCATTTTTATTTCTGTTTGCTAAGGACTGAAGGAAGCCCTTAGGATGTGGGTCAGAATATCAACTATTCTACGTGAAGCCACAATCATTAGTTTTAAAACAGAGTTTCAGTGACAGACAGATATAAATCAATTTAACCAGCACGAACAAGAAAAAACACTTCCTACCCTTAATTTTCCTTGTGTTTATCCAAGTACTGTAGCTGTGAGACTGATTTATGGTTTAGGTTCTCTTTCATTTTTGCTAGCTGGCCATGGTACCAAGAAGCAGGGTAACTACAAAGTTACAACCTAGGAAATCAGCATGCCATGTTTCTGTAGATTAATAGGTGTCATACAAAACAAATTTCATATAATTTCATGTAATTTTACTGTGCAGTCCTGAGTTTGAGGCTTTTTTCTGTTTTTCAATTTCCCCACCCATTACTTCCATTCTGCCAATCACCAAAACAATATCTTACATGGAATTTTTCATTTTGGATAGAGGATTTCTCACTTTCTTTCAATAAACTTGCACGCGCAGTCAAAGGAAACCATAACTGTGGGAATCACAATTTAGGGGTTGTTCCATATGCTAGCCTCTCCTCTAGGTCTTCTTTTCTTGTTTCTGTGGCAGAGGAAGGACGAGTAAAACAACTCCTGCCCCACAAAAAGTTTATTGCCGTGTCTGCCTCCTCAGGTTTCTCATTTGATATTACTTACATATTTGGCAACAAAAAAAAAACCAGAAGGAGGACTGCTATGTACTTGATGAGTGAGAAGTAATGAGATATTCCTTAAGGGCAATTTTACTTCTGGACAGACCAGGAGTACCCTGCTAGTCTATTAGAGAGGAAATTTCAGGGTGGCCAGACACATTGAGCATTTCATTTTAAAAAGATAAGAGAAAAGAGAGCAACAGCAAAATAAGTGCCTGAAATAGCAGAAAGAAGAGTCAGCAGAAGCCATCCTTCTCTGACCTGAGATAGATAAGGAAATGTTTGATAAACACTTCATTAAGATTAGAAGAATGTTCACACAAGGTCATGTGTAGAACCATGTCCAAATAAAATCAAACTGTTCATTCTTAGGTTAGACTATAAAGCCTCCAGCTTTTGCAGAAACCAACAAGGGATTCCCAGAGTCTAGAGATCATGTAGCTAAGGACTTCCAGTGGTTCTGACATCTGGAGGTCAAGGGTTTCCTGAGCTGGAAGAATGAACCTTGAATATAACTAATCTAGATGGACTCTTCTACCATGAGTTCTTCTGCTTGTTTCTTGATTTCGTATGACTAATGTTAGTAATGTCCTGTGGCAATTGGTTGCACACTTGACTATGCATTTCAAAACAAACGCCTTCTCTTTTCTGTTTTAAACAAGCTACTTTCCAGTTTGACAGCCTCCAAATCTTCATCAGAAGCCGATGAACATTTTCCTCCTCACCTGCTCCTTGTGGCTTGTGAGGTCACCACCACTGAGCACACTGACACTATAGGCTGTTGTCAACAGCACTTTCTTCACTTCTCGTCACAATCTTGTGCTTTGGAGCACAATCAAGTCAGATGCATCAAGCACCGATTACTTCCTCTTATCTTTCTTAAATATTCTATTTCACTGTAGGAAAAAAGATCTTTTCCTTATCAGATACTTGTGGAGAATGCTTAGAGAAATAAGCAAAATAGAAGGTAAAAGAGAAAATGTTTGTTTATACAACAATCTTTCCAAACCCTCGCGGAGGGGCAGATACTTAGTATTCCATAGATAAGGGATACTTTATAGCAAGCAAGGGTATTCTACTTACGATATGATGAGACAAGTCACACCTTTTGTCCAGAAGAAAAAAGAAAATAAATTTGATTGAGGAGAAGGCTTTAAACAGTCTCCGAAACTTAAACACTTGAAAATTGAAAAATTAAATGTAAAAAAAAAATTAGAAATAATTATTCCTGAAACAGTTTAGCAACTGTTGCAGAGCCAACTGATGTACTTTACTGTTTTAAACAGAAAAAAGGAGGGAAATTTACCTTGCCTTCTGCAACACAACTGCTTCAAAGATAGTCTTAGACATTAACCTGAGGATGTGCTGAATACTTTGAAAATCAGATCGTTTACTGTGACACATTTTAAGGATGCACAAGAGCATGTGAGAGAATAATTAAACAAACCTCCCAAAACTCTGTCCTTGTTTTCCACAGAGACTATATGTGTCTGATTAAATTATCTGGGTAAACTTTCACAAATATGTATAATCCCCAATGACAGAGCTACGGACAGCATCCTCCTTAATGGGAGACAACAAGCTGTTCCTGACGGAGAAAGAGGAGCCTGGTCCCTAGTGGTTACCAGCCCTCTGTTTACATCCCTCTTTGCCTCTTGATGCATAGGAGCAAACCCGTGGCTACTCCAGCCAGAAATGTGACAAAGCTCCAGCCTTCGGAGGTTTGTGCAATACTCCCCTGAGGCCCCTCTGCTGTGAGCTAACAAGCAGCTCTTCTGGAGGATCGCCCGGGAGTGATTAACGCCCCTGGCCACAACATTCCCCTTCTGCTCTTAGCGTTTTAAGCGGGTGCCTGAATCCTTTGGCCACATCCACTCTAAAAGACCCCATTCCTCCCACGGCCTGCCTGAAGGGCTCAGGGCCAGCTCAGCCCCAGTGTAGCCACAGGCAGCTCCATGCCTGCTGATGATGGACAGAGGTATTGCAGACAGTGTTGCAGGCCAGGGTCAAACAAAAGCTGCAAAAGCTTTTTTCCAATGCTCTGCCATCAATATCACGCAGCCGAATTTCCCTGTGTTTTGTGCCACACCTGAGTACTGTGGAACCACAGCTGCAAAGAGCTTTTTTGCACTGAAAGGACTTATGTACCGGTAAAACAACTCTTACATGGTTGCCTTTTCCTGTGGTAGAAAAATATCCTCGTGAATGAATACAACCAGTTATCCCCAAACCTGAAACTTTCGTGGCTATACCACACCATACAGTTAAATTCAGGCAATTGCTGTGACATCTCTCCAATGAGGGATGCACTTCCTCTCTGAGTCTTTTCTTCCCTTCCTCCAGATGTTTAGGTTGTCTTCTCTGCACAGGATAATTAAACTTCCTGCTTCTACAAATGTAAATAGGCAAGTTCAACCTTGAAATTAGGAAATTAATAAGGGGAAAAAAAAAAAGCATAGATTCAATTCTGCTGAACTCAGCAGGCCAGAGATAGTTAGATATTTTCAATGTCTGCACAAAGGTAAATTATGTAATGTTTTTCAAAGGGAAAATGTTTGATAGAAAATGAGACATAAGCAAAATTGTATGGCTTAAAATGTCCACAGTGAAGTACAGAACACAGTCTTAGATGGATGAGAAACCATGAGGGCATGGGTGGTTCTGCTGGTTATCATTTTTTATTTTAATTGCAAAGGTTAAAAAAAAAGTATAGCAGACCATTGTTTTCTGACACAGCACCAAAATGAAGCCACGTAGACTTGCTCAGAAGTCAGGGGGCTTTTATGCCTCCTGAGGACCCTGAAGAACTCTTTTTCAGGTTTATGTTAGCTCTGGTCTTGTCATCCTAAGAACCCAGGGTCTAAACTGGTGTAATAATTTCTGAAAGAAAGTAAGTAATCTTTCACAAAGCCCACAGAAAGAAAAGCTTATGGTTGATTCTAAGCAAAAGCATCAGAAGTGTCACATCTGCATATTAGGCTACTGCTCTGTGATATCAGGTTTACTATCTGACATCACATACTTGGCACATTTCTTCTCAGAGAAAAAATATATTGTAAAGGGTCAGCATAAAAAATTCTGCTCTATATCTATGAATTGTTCACAAATATCTTAAAATATAAGTGTGTGCTTTTGTATAAAAGAGGAAGTCCTGGAAGTATTGAAACCAAGCCTAATTCCATGTTAATATATATGTTCTTTTATGTACTCCTACTCACATTTTCATGAATAAAATGCGCAATCAGCTCTTGAATATTGCATATTATTTCTCAGATAACAGCACTTTCATAAAAAGTTGACTGTTTATTTGAGTATTGCCTAAGGATTCATAATTCCTTCTTAAAACATACAGTTATTTAACACTTTATTATAACAGAAATAATGAAAACCTTCCCATATTCAGTCATTAAATGTTAAAAGAAAGAGAACGTAAGCTGCTTCTTATTTTTCATAAGCTCTAGTTCAAGAAAAATCTCTGGTTGGAATTCTGGAAATTTTTTCTTAAAATTGCAAGCTTTGAAAACTAGATAAAACTTTTAATATGCATTTTCTAATGAAGAAAGAAAAGAAACTCTAGGAAAATGATTGGAAATATTGATCTTATATAGGTCAACACAGAACTGCATGGAAAAGCTGAACATGGCTGAGCTTTCAAATCTACACCGACAACCTGGCTGTGAAGGAGGAAGCTTGAACACCGGTAGTACCAAGCTTAGGACCAGCTGTTTCTCAGCTGGCTTTTGAGTTTGGGGTGAGCTCCATGGCATCAGAGCATCTGTCTGGGCTACAGGAAGCAGAAGCAGGTCTAGGGCCAACTAACACTCCTGGTGCTGCTAGAAAACGGCAATCAGGACTGCGCACTTCAATCTTACACATTTTTATTCTCCAGTGGTGGCTGTGATAAACATGAGAGAGATTCAGAGAACCAGATGCCAGTACATCGGGTTAAGGTGAAAAAGAGCAACCAGACCTGTGGTCACATCTCATACTGATGAAAGAGAAGTTTTACCTTCTGAAGTGATATTGACTGGAATAGAAGGCAAAATCAGAAACAACAATGAGACAGTAACTGGTTATTTATTTGCTGCCCACTACATGTTCCCTTCAGCAATTTCGAAAGCACCTGGCTGTGTGGAATAGGAGAGATCTTCCTATTTGCAGTATTCTGGGTAAGAGGAAACTTCTGAGAGTGTAAGTAAAGAATTTTAAAGAGCTTAAGAGGGACACAGAGAGAAAGAGAGAAAGCATCTGATACGCACCTAGACCTTAGAGAGGATGGAGGAATAGGGAAGACTTTTCATAAGGACTAGAGGTAACTGCACAGAACTGGTTATAAGTTGGTACTCCACTGAAATGCTGATAGACCAAAGAGTAAGGAAAGGATACTCCCTGGCAAGATAAGGTAGGCAGAGAGAGACATTTTTTTCGAGCTTCTTGTAGATTCTTACTATTTTTACCCATCCAGTCTGCATAGGAATGTCATTACTATTAAGTTTTCGTTGCCCTACTTGAACTCTGACAAAACCTAGTTCTAAATCTTACAAATCCTACTGCTTACTTTATGCTACAGTCAGATCTAAACAAACACCTGGGTTATGTTAAAGCCTGACATAAATGGTGATATCTGAGTGAATGTGGAGTGGAGGCACTAAGTAATTCCACATCTACATCAGTGAAATCATCGTATGTCAGTGATCGAAGCAGGAGTAAGAACCATCCTATGTGCTGTATTCACTGCTCTGTAGCATTACATCCAATAAGGATTTATCATTTTACGCGATATCCAGAATATCTTCCACAAGGTAGTTTAATGATTCATATGAGAGCTGGAACAAGTAGGATCAAGTGCTTTCAAAACCAAGTTGACTTGCTGCCTTTCACACACTGGGTGACAGCTTTCACTACTGGTCAGTTGACTGACACCTCTGACCACCACTCCATTTCCAGCTGTGACACAAAATGGGAGACGAATCTGAATTCAGAAGACACCACATAATAGCACATAGTAGCTTCATCCCTACAGGCAAGACAAGTTGGGGAATATATAGTTTTCACTAGAGTTTAAATACAAGATACAAAAGTTAGATTAGGGATTAGATGCTCTTGATATCACTTCCTCTAACTTCAAAACATCCAGCCTTGGGAGGTGGGTACTGAGGGCTTGTCTCTGATGCTCAGCCTTAACCCAGGAGTCTTAATGCTGTATTAACTTTATAACTGAAAATAACATTATTTTGGAAACTCAGTGCTGCCCTGCTACAGCAGTATTAGATTCCGTGAGTAAGCTCAGCCAGTGACCAGCCTCTCCACCACCAAGGTCCTGTTCATCCATAATTCAAACCTTATCTACTTGAGAGAAAGAAAATCTTCTTCATGTCGTCGAGTCTGGCTTTTGCTGAAGACTAAATGCCCTCTTCACATCCAGCCTTCATGCACTCCTGCAGACCCCTGTGAGGAGATCCCTTGCGGATCACGATGGAGAGCTCCAATCCGCCCTCCTATCCTCCCATCCAGCGCATACAACAAACCTCCAAAGTTTGAGCCTCTCAGCAAAGAAAAACAGAATGAGATGATATCTCCAACAGGGAATATTTAGACCTGTTGGGGAAAAGTGAAACCAGTGCAATGAAGGTTTAGAAAAATAAGTTGGTGCACTATCTTTTGGAGAATTGACTTTTCCCTCCAGTCTATTTGTTGGCTTCTTCAGCGACAATGGTTCCACACAGTCCCTAAGGAAGTCTCTTGATGTACATCACCTTCGAGCCTTTGGGCTGGGAGTTTAGCCTCCACTGCAGTCAGAACTTCATTTTCTTTCAGAAGCCTCCGTGTTGGTTTTCATGCTGCAAGCAACCTGTTTGCTCTCTTTGTCAGGACATGAGTACAAGATGCATTGACTTTGGCAGAACAGCCAAATTAAAAGATTCTTTTTCCCAAGCAGTTGTTTTATAATACCCAGTTACAGAATATTCTTAGTTGGAAGGGACCCACAAGGATCATCAAGTCCAGCTCGTAAGTGAATGGCCCATAGAGGGATTGAACCCACAACCTTGGTGATATTAGCACCATGCTCTAACCAACTGAGCTAATCTCAATAGTTCACTGACCTTCCATCAGCGTCCAGACAACAGTTTTGGAGGCCACACTGTAAATCAGCTCTTTGAAATTATTTGACTTACAAAATAACCTTTTTTTTTTTTTTTAAACTTCCATCAGTTTGGTGTGTACTGATTTGCAAAACAAAGAAAACCCACTGAACAAAGCCATCACATACAGCATTGCCATGGGGCAGTATCTAACGGGGTGCATCCTCTGAAGTTGCTGTAACTTGTCGTGTTGACTAACAGAACCAGGTACCTTGTGATACCACCTGCTCACCTTGCCCCAATCTGCATTCCCAAAGTATCCCTGACAGAGCAGACTGTTTCATGTCACAAAAGATAAAGCAGTCCTTCCTCCTCCTGTGAAGGCTTGGGCAGTGTTGAAGCACACCGGCTAGGATAAACAAGAAGCCATTCTCCCTTTTGCCCCACCACACCACTTTGAAGGAACAAGTGCTTTTAAAACAACTGAAAGCTCTGTTAAATTACAGAGCTTTCCTCTCCCTCATAAATTCAGTAATGTAAATACATTCCAGCAGCAAGACAGACTTTTTAAAAATATGAGAAACACAAGACAAATATTTGTGCCTGCTGCACAAATAACATGGTATGATTTTTATGTTGAAAATGTAACAGTGTCTTTTAAAGTCAATGTCTAGTACTGGCTGCTGAACAATAATGAAATGAAAAGAATTGATAAATAAGGGGGTTTGTAGCCAAACCCCAGTCAGTGTCTTTTTCTGAAAACTGACCAAAACTAGAACTGGGGCAGACAACGATATTGGAGGGGGAACAGAAAGAACTTTTAAAGATGCTTTTCCTTTATTTGTATCTTATTGGCAGCTGCTACCATTTCTCACCCACCTATTTAACTCATGGAAAAAGCTGCCACTTAACTCTGTAAGCCAGAGGAAAACCAGCAAGACTTAGCAAGAATTTGAGATTTTTGATCGTATAAGTCCTTAATACACGAATCATGTTGTTGATATTACCTGTGTTTATGACGTACTAATGTACAGATGGTAGGATAGTTTACTTCACTTTGGCCTTATTATTGCTATTCTTTTCCCTCTTTTCCCACTCTGGTACTTGCCTTGATCTATCTAAGAACTTTCTACCTCCCACAAGACTTCTGTGTTCTTCCATTTGCACAGGAAATATATGGTTGCCATTTTTTAAATCAAACCGAGTCTAGGGATTATCCTGACCTGAAACACCAATAGCAGCTTTCACAGTCACAGTCCATTGAACATTATTAATTTATGATCACATCTTGCTGTTCTTTAGCCACTTTCCTTCTTTCTCTGAATTAACTTACCACAGCAAGCCTGACTGCTGCACAAAATACTACAAAGTAGAATAACATCCTGCTGAGACACTCGGTATGTCAGGTAATGGGAAAGTATGCCACATCTGAAGGATGGCAAAGTTTTCTGCTTTCTGTTTTGACTCTTCTAGTTGTGCTTAGTAAAAGTAATGCAGGAACACAGATGATTTA
The DNA here is from genome assembly GCA_013397755.1 of Cnemophilus loriae. Classification (NCBI taxonomy): domain Eukaryota; kingdom Metazoa; phylum Chordata; class Aves; order Passeriformes; family Corvidae; genus Cnemophilus; species Cnemophilus loriae. Next base: position 641,309 of record VZTF01009722.1, on the reverse strand, counting down.
GTTTAGCATTTAGATGTTGAAATGCTATGATTTCCCTTTGAAATAATTTTGTCTTTGTCATGCTCCAACATAATCAGTCTTGTCTTTAAATAAAGGGGTACCAAAACAATAAGTATTCATAAACCTACCTCTTCTGTTTATTGTACACGAAGAAGAAAGCTACATTCAGGCTCTTTCACCAGCCAAATCAGTGATTTTCCAATGCATTTGGAAGTGAAAGCCTACACAGCTATATATTTTCAACATTGCTTTTCAAATTTTCAAACTCCTTAAATAAGAAGCAACATAAGGAAAGGGCTACTTGATCATTTGTTAAACAAATATCAAAGATATGCATACTAATGCCAGAAGGAGTGCTTTCGGGTGTTCTATTTACAGAATTGTAATTACATTTGCTGTTTGAATTGGCCCTCCAAAGAATTAAAAATAAGCAGCCATGGCTTTTTATTGCTATCCAGTGTTCCCTGGTGGCTTCTCTCTGAGTGTTCTGACTGGCAATTGTTCCGGGCTCACTTGTGCCAGTAATGCATTTGTTAATTAGGCTAAGAGTACTACAAAACCCACAACACAAGCCTCTTGTCAGCATATGCTGATCTAACCTCTTGAAAGGACAGTTATTTAAATAGATGCCTTTTGAGCTTTTGCTAGGGGATTTTTTTCAAACATGTAAATATTCCTCTAAATATTAGTTATGCTGGTTTAAATTTTTATGGGATCAAATATTTATTTAATTCTTGTTTTCCATGTTCGCTTTTCCATTTCAATGTGCTGTCCTCCCCTAATCTCCTACACATAAAATAAGGAAGGCCTGAAAACAAACTTTTTTGACACCAGTCTAAAGAGCTTTCTGCGCCTCTAGTTATATCTAATATCAGACTGGAGTTCTGCAAAGACTAGGAAGAACATGGAGATTTTGCACTTTTTTGAACCAGCATCAAGGACACAAGAACAGCACCAAAGACATGCCAGAGAGCAAGAGGACAGTCCACAGTGGAGTGGGACTTTCCAAAAAAACCTGCACATCAAGCGGCTCTGCTTCTGTGCTCCAGCCGTTCACATGGAAAGAAAAAGGATGAACTTAATTAGGCTGTAACTTTGTTACTGGTTTGAGAGTGACCTGGAAACAAACACTCACTGCAGTTCATCAGTCCTTTTTAATAATTTTCACCTGTCCAAAGGTTGCCACCAACACTCTAATCTACAAACCTGTTTTCACACCATTCTCCACAACTCTTTATGTATGAAATCCATAAGTTATGGGCACATGGTTTGTCAAGACAAAAAAGAAGAGAACTCAGGCCAAGAGGAAAGCTACAGAAGCTTGGTGCAGCTAATCATTGAGAATGAACATAAATATAATTTACATTTTAAAGCAAAACACAATAAAGGAATGCCTTTGATTTTCCTATTAGACGATAAAATACTGAAATGTTGTCATAGGAAAGGCAATTTTAACGGATTTTATTTTAGGTGATTTTTACCTATATTCTATGAAAATTTCTTGAAAGAAGATATAATTATTATTATTATTATTATTATTATTATTATTATTATTATTATTATTATTTCATGCATCATAGGACTAAGCATTTTAACAGCAGCTTTGCTTAAATATTTTCTATCTATCTCAAACAGCAGTGCTTATACTGCTACACACAGAGTAAAAAGTTAGTCATCTCAATTCAGCATATAACACAACACCAAAAAAAATGGGTTGGTCTTCCCAACAAAAATAGCATGATTCACTTGGAAGTCAAGCAAGTGTGTTTGGAAAGTTCTCTGTTTTAGTCATCTGCCCAAGGATGTACTGAGGGCTGGGCTGAAGCTTGATTTTTCTGTAGCTGCCTTCTTCTACATTGAAAATATTTGCTTTATTCTCTCTCTGAAAAAAAGGAAATATCTAAACAAAAAAAGAGATTTATCTAAGATGGAGGAGAATGAACAGAAAGGCACTCCAAGTCTTCTTATATATATATATATATATATATATATATATGTATATTTATTTATATATTTATATATTTATATTTAGGTCCATACATGTACCTTTTCTTTTATGTACAGGCCTCAACAGATGCATAACAGAAAATGCATTTTCAATAAGAAGTGTTCGATTTCTGGGAGTGGATATCAGAACCATTCAATCTGTTACATTCGTGAATCAACGGAAGCAGAATTTCTGAATGCAAATTTCCAAGCTTCTAGTTTTCGTATTAAAAATGCAATAGAATTTCAGAATGCTTACCTTGAGGAGAATAGAGAAAAACAATCCAGCTCTTTTCTGACAGGGCACACTGTAGACACAAGTGCCTTATGTGGCAAAATGAATTTTGTATCACACAGACTGGTACTTCAGACTAAGAATTTGTGGACAATAGATTTGAATGGGACTAAGACCAACAGTGCTGCAAAATCTAGTGGTAAAAATCTCTAGACGGAATTTAGGAAAACAAGGAAGACCTGTTTTGAAGACCATCTTCACAACATCACAGTACTGCTTATGTGGCATTATAAAGAGCAGAAGAATATGATCCCCTGTGATGCTTTGTCACCCTCACCACTCAGTATCCCATCAATAGTTAACCCAGTTCAGGACAGGACAGAGGAGAGTCCGGCTGCACTGCAGATGAAGGCATGGGTCATTGCTTTTACATCCATAGAAACCAGGAAGGCACAAGCCGGGGTACCACCATCCCTCTTCCAGCCGTGGCACAGCTCAGCACTCCCTCCTCAGGGCTGTAACTGGATTCATATTGTACCTGGGATCACTAGGCCTAATTTGAGTCAGCTCAAGCACTGCTACACTTCACAGCGCTATAGCAACTGCAGTGTAGACATGCTAAAACACACTGGGAGCGAAGAAGAAAGAGGGGAGGAGGCCCATGAGCAGGCCTCGCAAGACCTGTCCTTTGATAAATTCACAGAATGACATAAATGAGCAGAGATTGAGATTCTGAGCTACAATGAAGCCTAATACATTGAACATCAAAGTGCCAGCCAACTCATTAACTTGTGCTGTGAAACATGAAGCAGGACTACAGAAAATATTTGCCTTTGCAGAAAATATTTGATGAGAATTTCACTTCAGAAAGAAGTGTTATAAATGCCTGCATAATTCACTTGCACGTGTAATTGCCTTTATGAGCAAGCCAGCACCGTGAAAATATCACTAACTCTCCAAAATCTTGGTTTTGACACTTCCTGCTTAAGGCTTAATTTTAGTATGGACTGGGTTTCCAGATCATGACTTTTTTCCCATTTTAGACCGTTGTCAAACAAGAAGGTCTGGAAAAGAAAAGGATGGGGAAAGGATCTCATGGGACATACTTTTGATTCTAAAAATTATGGAATTAAGGTTGCCACAAGTAAAATACTGGCTCAAGCGTGGCCAAAACCATAATGCTCTGAGAGTTCCTGGGGTTTCCTCAGACATTTTGTGATAGGGAGGAAAGGTGCTAGAATTCTGAAGTGCAGGAGGTGAAATTACTCTGTGTAGGCAGGAAGGAGACAAGGCAAAGAAAATTTTAAAATGACAGTCAGGTCTCTTCTACTACTTAGTAGTGTTCAGGTGCCAATTCTAGCTTAGAGTTGCATCTGTTCCAGCAACCTCAAGCATCTACTGCTACCCAATGCATCCTAGTGTGCCGGTTTTCTTTGGTATATATGGCCATATACCATAAGTTTTGGTACAGCTTTTCCCTGTCCTGCCCCCACCGTGGCTGAGGGAGTTTCTATTGTCTTCAGTTGCACAGCCCTTGGTTAGTGTCATCAAAACAAAAAATAAAACCAAAACCAAACTAGAGACATTAGATTATAGAATTTAGGAAGTTAAAGGAAATTAAATTGGGGAAGTAGTAAAGCTTCTTCTTTTCTGACTTTCTGTGTAGAGACCTGACAGGTTTTCTCACTCCTGAAAAAAAAGAGGATAACCAAAGTCCCCTAGCATCAGGCGATCAATGAAGCCCTACTTTGTACCTGTATTTAGGGCTGAGTTTGAACAGAAAATAATCACATAGGTTCAAAAGCCTCCAAAAGCTGAGTAGAATAAAAGAAACTGACAGTTTTTAGCACTTGAAGTGATTTCAGATTCTCAGGTGTCATACTTAATTTCTGACTATTTGGTGTCAGCAGTATATGACAAACCCTCAGCAAGCTGAAATCTTACGCTAGAAGTACAAAACCAGGGATACATTAGAATGGATAACACAATATTTTTCTGATACTATGCCCATCAACTTTTCTATGAAACTTCTGTCTCGGATGAATAATCTTTTTTACATTTCAGACTCTTTAAAATAGTACCTATCTTTCACTGGATCCTATATAAGGACACGAATTTTCAAACTCCGATCTGGGGCTCATCAAGCCTTGGCAGCTTTTCGCAGTTTAGTAGCAGATTTCCTTCCTTCTTCCTGCTTACATCTTTTTGCTCCCTCCAAGAGGTGCTGAGTGTTACATCCTAGTAAATTGCTAGAAGAACTAGTGAATGACACAAATTACAGGCAGCTGTGCAGTATATTCTGTGGTAACCTCAGTGTATGTCCCTGTGAGTACTGTACCACTGACACTAACCAAAGCTCAGTCTACCCATAGAAGGGGAGACACAATGACCAGAAAATTTTTAGAGGTGTCCATCAAATATTTTTATCATCTAAACATCAAAGTGAGTCTGCCGTGGTCATTTCACCAGTCCACCAGTTTCATCCTTATTTCCCAGAAAATTCACCTCTACTTGGTGATAAATTCTTGTACTGATTTCTGGTTTCTCCATGGAGCATTATTTTTATTTCCAGGGAAAGAACTAAGATATAGCATGAGCACCTATGGAAGCAACTTTTTTTATTATTTATTTTTTCCCCACTGCTTAATTTCTTCCATATGCAACATATAGACTGAACCAGGATGAAGAACTGTAAAATCACTACCTAGGGCCTCAAACAGGTTAAGGGAAAATGTAACATGAATGGTCACTTGAAAGTGATAATTTCGCTGATTTGCAGGAGACATTCACCAAGCCCTTCTGATAGTATTTTTAACACGTCTGTGTATTTACCACACTTTACAGCATCAATTCTTTCTATCCTGCCTGAATCCTACCAAAATTCTCCCTGTAACTTCATAAATGAAGTGGAAAACTTTACTATTAGCAGGGAGTGCTCAGTATTCTCAAAACTATTATTGGTTGAAAATCTGGAGAAAGTGTTAACATTAACAGGTGGTGAAGAATTAAAATGGTAGACAAAAACAGGTCTTGATAAATGTAAAATAATGCACAGTGACAAGTGTGACTCTACCCATAGATATATACAGCTGTGGGCTTTTGTTAGATATTCCAACACAGAAAAGTAGCTTTGGAGTCTTTTTGAATTGTTCTCTGGAAGTGTCAACTCAGTGTTCAGTGGTACCAAAAGAGAAGTAGAATATAAGGAATTATTTAGAAAATAATTGAGAACAGCAAGCATTACACTACATCATTATGTATTGAACCACAAAGAACTTGGTTTTTTGACATCGACCATAATGCTGGATACTCAATCAGAATATTTATGTACCAGAACAAGGACCAGTACAGATGGTAAAAATGATGAGAGATCCAGAATCTCATATGAAATGAGACTGAATATTCTCAGATTCCATAGAATTACTTAAAAAAAA
>VZTF01009722.1:586835-635641 GCA_013397755.1 Cnemophilus loriae | reverse complement strand
TCAATATATAAAGATTTAAAATAATTAATTAAAAAAAAAAAAAAAAAAAAAAACTTCAAATGAAACAAAATCAGACAGAAAATGGTCATATAAAATATTCAAAGATGCCCATAACATGAGTGGGGGAAAATTGTTTACTATTTTCTTTTAAAAAGAACTAGAGCATTCCCAATACAGGAATCAGAGGTTTCAAAGGGAAAAAAAAAAACAGCCGAAAACCAACCCTCCCCCCCTCCCAAAAAAACCTACATTCATTTCAGAAAACTGCAGAGTTCTTTTGTATAGAATAACAAACAGAATAATGCACAGAATTCACCACCACCGCATACTGGAGATGCCAAAGGTATGTATGGTTTCAAAAACAAAAGGACACAACATTCTTGCAAATTCTGTCTCAGGAAGCTCCTGGTCCACTGATGCACACGAGTAAAGAGGTCATTCTGAATGAAAGAGCAAGCTGTACTTGCTTTGGTTTCTTATTCATTTCCTCAGCATCTGCTACTCTTACTGCCATGGATGGAACAATGGGAGTGGCTTTTGACGCCTTTGTTGGTTTTGCAACTGTCAGTGTTAATCCTTTAATCTTTTTGGTTTACTTTGCCCTTCTTAAGAATATTTCACTTTTTATTTATGGGCCTAATTCAAGGTTAGTGAATGAAGCCTAGTTTCTTTTGAAGTCAGTGGGAATAGTAGACTTACCTTTTCCCCTTCAAGTTGCAGAAAGCAATTCTCTTTCTCAAATATGAGTTTACACCACTGGAAGTGATGAGAAAAACTCAGATTCCTAAATGCTTCTATGCTTCTTACATTACGTGCACCACCCTGATAATGCTTCTGTCAAGGAGAATTTCCACTCTTCATGATCATATTTGAAACAGAGCCAAATGACACCAAGCACACTAAGATCTTAGGGTGCATCTTCACAGATGCCTTTTCCAGCCTCATCACTTATGAGGATACCCAAGACAGGCTTATTTCTACAGGGACTATGCCAAACTGTTTGAGATAATATGAATCGGGATGTTATTTGATTTTATATATTTGTTATACTGATAACCAGTTCATTCAAAACTCAGCCAGAGATGCTGTTACTGTGAGAGATGTGATACCAGCAGGGCAGCTTTTTTTAATTTGAAATTCCAGCATTATCTCTGCTCTCAGTTAAAAGTAACTTTCAGGTTTTGCAAAACTATTAGATGCATGGTTTGTGTTTGGGTTCAAACTTCCATCTTGCAAAAGTTGCAGACACTGCATATTTTAGGAACATTGAGGAAATTGCCATTAGATTTGTAGCAAGCTGAACAACATTTCTGCAAGAGAGCACTCTTCGGAACAATTTGACTAACCTGCAAATTCTATTACATTACATGTCTCAATCACACTGTCTCTAACTAAAACTATGACTGCTTGCAACATTTTCTTCATAGCTTCTCTGTCCTTATTCCAGAAAATGACAGGAGAACTTACAGTGTACAGAACTTTCTCAAGCAAAGGCACAAGGAAGTGCTTTACTGCAAATTTCTTCTCTACCAGAGACATATTTTTGTTGCTGCTTTACAGTTTTAGTTCCCAAACCTCTAAATAAGAGGAAAAAACCATTTGGGTATTTTTCAAGCAATTGTCAATATCTTTTAGGGAATTCTCTTCACATCAAAGTATTTGCTTTTAATATTCCTCACCTGAACCTGGATTTGTGCTTCTTGCTTAGAGGCATGAGTGCCATCTATAGAACAGTCACAGACAGATATTTACTTGAGTGTTGAGAAACAAGCGAGAGTTTCATCCCTGTTGTCCCAGGAGAGAGTTTTGTCCCTTTAACAAAGAGATCTCTTGCTATTCTGTTTATGTGCGCAACAAATTCAGTAATTTTCCACAAGTGGAGGTTTAACATAAGTAAACAAGAGTCATTACAATTTTAAGCAGAGAAAGAATCACTGACAGAGATAATGATATTGATATTTGTTCAAAGACTGTGATGATGTTTTAATTTAAAATTAACTGTATATGCCTGGTGCAGCAGTGGAGGTGCAAATATTTAGTATAATGGGAAATACATACTTTTTTTCTGCTGTGCATTAAATCATGAAAGAAAAAAGAATGAAAACCAAACAAATAACTCCCACCCCACTCTATTAATTCCCTTCCTCTAAATAAGAGCATTTTATGATGGGCTATTTATACAGTGATTTCCCTTTGATCTTCCCCTCTAGTCTTTAATAAGATATATAGAGGTATTGAGTATTTTAGTTCCATCTCTATCATAAAAGCTTTCTTCTCTAATCCATTTCTTCCCTTGCTTCCTTTATGTCTGACGGTAACCACTTTCTCATGATGAAAAGGATTTTAATTGAGGCACTAGGAGTAAATTTGTAATCCTTTATATGAAGCCTTTCTTCCCGTTATGTATCTTTAAGTTGCAAATATATCCAACTTGTAATTTAAAACATAATTGTGGGAGTTTTTTATGGAAAATACAGGCATGGAAAGCAGAGGGCACCCTATCACATGCTAACTCCCTATCACAAGAAAAGAAATTTTAGAAAAAGAGAAGAGAAGAGAAGAGAAGAGAAGAGAAGAGAAGAGAAGAGAAGAGAAGAGAAGAGAAGAGAAAGGAACAAAAAAGAACCCGCTTATGTCAATCTAAAAAAAATCCATTTGTGATCACAAATGAAACATTTCCAATCTCATAATGGGTAGATTGCTCGGTTTTATTACCAGCCATGCAAAGAAAGACCTCATCAAAAGAAGCACTATGCAGAGGTCCCATCTTTCCATTAAAATAATTTCAAAAAGCTTTTTTTCCCCCTTTTTCCACTGAAAGAATCCATTTTGCAAGATGATTTAGCTCAAAATCTGCTGGGAGTAACCCTTGACATAAAGTCATATTGTGTTGGAGTTTAGTCCTAAATTCATACATCAATTATTTACTGTCAACGCAGATTGTATAAGTGTAGAAAATTACTAGGAATGATATTTTCTCTCAGGCAGAAAGAATGTGATACAGCGGATACATCCCACCTAATGTTCTGTCCCACTGTCCACAGGCCAGAATTATTTATGCATTAGAAAACACCGTGCCAGGGCAAAAATAAGAGGGGAGAGAGAGAGACAGACACATTATTTTAAACCTTTCATAACATCCATAAATATTTCATAACAAATAAATAAAGAATGTTGGGCTTGTTTGGAGGACAGCTGTAGCTGCATGGTTCAGTGCTTTGCAAAGCTCCAGAGACCCCACGCTTACCCCTCAGTTAAGCCCCCATTTCTTTTTAATCATCCACTTAGTGCATTGTGGGTAGGGGAGCTCTCCAGGTGAGCTGAAAAGCTGGAGGTTATGTATGTGAATACAACTTTTTATTTTAGATTGTTAAAGCAAACAGCAGAAGGCGAGCTTTTCTTTAATACTCTGTTCAGTGCTTTTGTCTTCTGTCATTGCAATTTTTTAATGTATCAGGGAAATGGCTGCTTTGTTCCCAATATTATTAAAGGGTTACTCTACTTTTTTATTTCCCCTTTTAAAAGCACACTATTTAACAGGTTAGACACGCATTTCACGCAGAAAAATTATGTTTAAATGTAAGGGAGTTATAAAAATCTCAAAAGAAACATAATTATACATTTCTGAATTGCTGTAGCTGAATTCAAGACTGCCTTTAGGAGATTCATTTCCTACTTTAGGGTGACAGTTTGAGTTCTTGCACCTCACTCCAGTGTAATGCACTCATTAATGGTGTATGTGGGGTATAAAGCATATGAGAACTAGCTACCCTAGATGAAGGGTTAGTGTTCTACTTAAATTTCCTTTTATGGGGAATTAATGATGGACTCTTGATTCAGCTGAAAGAACTGAAAAAAAAAATCAGAACATAAGTCTGGATTAGATCCAATTAATTTTAAGGTCTCAGAGTTGCATTTTGTCACATTATTTGTTATATTGCATAGTCTCCAGAGAGACCTTTAAGTGAAGTGCCATTGCTTTGTGATGGGTTTTTCTTTGATTTTTTCAGGTCCTGGTAGCTTTACATCCACTAAAGGTGACTATGGAATGCAGCATTGCAAAAGTTCCTTAGTAGCTGTTTGTAGAGGCTCCTCAAGGCCAAGAGTTGGCTCTGGAGCCAGAGCCTGCAGAACAGCATCATTCTCCTCTTCATGGCATGCGTCAGTGTGACTCCAGAGCCTTTCCTGAGGTCTGACCAGTGTGTGACTTGACATCCAGGTCCACATGGCTCTGAGTCAGGTTTTGGCAATGACTTTTATTTACCTGGGGGAATGAGGAACCTATGTTTTGCACCTTCTAGACAAAATGATAGCATTTGCTAACAGAAGATAATGCACCTCCAAGCTACTGTTGAGCCTATCCAGAAGGGTGCTGAGGGCCTGAGGCACAATGTCAAATGCCACCTCTCATCCCTGAAGTGACACACTGAGGGATCTCTGCCCCTCCAGTGGTTACTGCGTGAAGAACTGTGCAATGATGTTAACTTGAGCTCTCCGGGGTTTCCACCACTGTCATTGAGGACTGGCTTTTCTGTAGTGTGAAAGAAGAAGGATGTATGCTTGCTTTGGCATTCTGTTGGAGTGGAAGGTGATGTTCAGACCTTTCTGCAGCACATTCTGCAATTGCTATCTCCAGCCCCACAGTGAGAGGACTTGTGGCCTACATCTTCCTACATAAATTCCTACATCTGAAGAGATGAAGCTGTAGGCAGAAGACTAGAAATTGTAATTTGTGAAGTGCATTTGCAGGAACACATACCTGGTAGCAGAAGGTGGTTGTGGTGTTGAAAGATACTCAGCGGAATATGAACTGGCAGCAATAATGTTCACAGTAGTTTTGATCTACCTACACAGGTGCTGACAGACCCCAGAGTGGAGAAATCCACAGAAGTGGAATATCATGTTCAGGACATCTCATTGACAAACTGGAGTGACACCACAGAAGTGCAAACAGCAAGTATCACTTTGGAGGGACTCGCATACCAAGGAGAATCCTGGTCTTCTTGTGTAAGACAAGCTGTAGACTGTCACAGAACTAAATATTCATTTGAACCAGGAGATTAATTTCAGGTTAAAAAATATCACAAAGTTGTCTTTATTCATGGATTCTCTCTGCAACAATGTATGAACAGTTTTTCTAGAAATTAACCCTTAACTCACTGAAGACAAAGCCCTGAGTTCCAGCTGTTGTAACTTCAACATCTGTGAGTGAACTGAAGAGACCATTACCTACTTGGAGGCTTAAACTTGACCCCTCCTAACTAACCCTCTGACAGAATAAGGAGTTTCCATATCATGCTTGGGGCTTCTCTGTGGGCATTTTCAATGCTACCAGCAGCTAGTTTGAACTCTGCTGAAGAGTGGACGGGAAGTGGGGACTGTTTTCCAAAGACAGCAGCAACAGTGCTACAAGCAGAAATAATACAACCCTTCAACTTATATTTAGTATATTCTTCTATATACCTCTAGAGATTGTGTCAGTCACTTTAATCAAGAGCCGAATATGTAGAGACTAGTTAATGAAAACCAGGACAAGGGAAAGAGTGAATCCTCTACAGTAAAAATCCTGCAAAAGAGAAACAAGGTTACAAGGTGTAACAGTGATGCCTAGAAAGGTAACGAATTTTCAGTGGAAAATCTGGTAGGCAAAAAAGCAGAATTAAAAAAAAAATAAAGTTGGCCACATCTTCCTAAATGTAAATATTCTGAAAAATGGATGCCTGTTCCTACGTCAGTGAATTACTATTCGTCTTTTATTTAGCTTTTAACTAAGAAATTACAGTCATCCTTTGTTGAAGAGTTTGTACTATATTATATCAAGCTACCCTGATGTCCTAACAAGCCTTTGCACTTCTGTAGTTAATGAGTTTTAAGAAGAACGAGACAAAAAAAGAGTGTAGAACAGGTGGTGCTATGCTGCCTCTTTTTTTTTTAGTATTACCAGAGTTTTCTTGTCCAGAGCACAATACAATATTTTAAAAGAAATCTATTTTTAAGACTATCTGAATTTAAGAGAGAATCTTTCTTGAAAAATCAAAAAGACCATTTAAAAGACTTTCCTAACTTGTCGATGTTTGGTTTTGTTTTTCTTTTTGGGGAGAGAAGGTTAGCGATCAACAGAATTTTCAAAGGCAAGCAAATTGAGAAAATTGCTAGACAAAGATGAAGAAAATCCCTATTCCAGAAGGTTAAGAAAACAGCCTATTGCAGTCTATATATTTTGTTAGATTTCCTGCATTTTCACCAGAATCAGCCTAGATATATCCCCTTTAAGAAAGGACAAGTGAATGATATCCTACTATCTGATGAATGCCATTATAATTCGTATTTTGTGCTTCCTCAGTGAAGAGAAATGGTGTTGAAAAATTTCAAATACTCTTTGTAGTTTCCAGAAATGGAGGAAATTGGTGTTCTTTGCTGAAAAAATAAAAAAAAAAGGAGAAAAAAAAATTATTATTTGTCTAAAAATCACTGTGTTTGGTTTTGCTTGTTAGTTCAAATATTCTGCACATACTCCCCCTGGAAATGCCTTCTGATAGGAGAAACTGATTGGAGACTGAGGCACCAATTTCAGAAAGTATCTTTAATTCCAACCAGCAGTGCAAGACCCTATCAAAATGTAAATGTGATCCTGAACTTGGATATCCTTCTGTTTCTTCCTTTTGAATGAGGAGCACAGCAGTGATCCTCTACAGACAGTGGTTCCTCAGAAACTGGCTAGCTAAGTAAACTGACATTTTTACTAGATTATTTTAGTTCAGACTTAGGGCTGAAGTAGAGGAGTAATATTTTTGTTCCTTGCTAAGTCATATTAAATATTTTCAGGACCAAAAAAAAGAAACAAAGGCAATAAATACAAATGAATACAACACATGTCTGGCCCTGATATTAATTAAGAGAAATGAATGGAACACTTCTAATTTCATAACTAATATTAATCTTTGATTAAAGCTTTTTATTGGCAATAATGTAAACTTTGCTGTGCAATCCCAGCATTTTGCAGACAAACATGGTAGTTCTATTACTCTCGCTTGTATACAGATGACCTTCAACTGAGACACTAGCAGAAAACTGAATTTTTTATATATAGAAGCTCATGAACAAAAGGTCTTTCCTTGGTATCCATTTTCGCAGGACCCATGCATTTAAAATACTGTAGGCTTCATTTCATTTTATGCTGACTGAGATGTTTACTATTGTCATGTTATTAACCTTGCTTTACAAAGGCTTTTATAACATCAGTATTAGAGTTTATTACTGGTCTTATTTGTGATATACAGTTCATGGCCTTATTAAAGAATGTGTCCTGCCCTTGGAATTCCCTGGTATCAGGTAAATATAAAGGCACTCTTCTCTCTTTAAGCAATCAAATAAAATCACAGACATACAGACATACTTTAGTATCCCCTGTACAAAAATAATTTTGAAGAAGATTTGATTTGTCAGAAAACTATTAATGTGATACAAATTATTTATAATTAAAATCTGGCCCATGAAGTCAACAAATGCCAAGTATTACTTGCTGTTTGTCCATTTCACTTGAGTTAGTCGGTGTCAGTTCCCAATGGATAAACTGCCACCCAACACTTCAGAGTTGCCAAGTTTCAAACTTCTTTTTGGACAGATAAACCAAGAAACACAGCAAGTGTGAGGAATTTACTACTTTTCAGCTGTGTGCTATTCATTAAGGAAAAAGAAGAAAGTTTCTGGAGGAATGGGTTGACAATTATGGAGTTCCAGTTATGTTTTGATTGCTGTAAAATAGTCATGAAACTAGAAAAAGTAGTTCTATTTGAACCCTGAGGAGCACAATCGGTAAAAAGTCTGAAATGTTTAAAGAGTTTTGTGAACCTTCTGGATGACTCCTGCCTATCACAAAGAGTACATAATCAGCAGGTTTGGTAATCAAAGGCATCCATAGAGCAGGGTTTAATCCCCTCACCCTCAAGGGCATCAGCTTCCTACTTTCGTCCTTTTATGCATCAGCCTCCACTGCAGATGCCAGAGCCTCTACGTGCTCCACACTGAAAAGAATTAACAGAAGAGCTTCACATGAGAGTACCACCACCTTTCCCATGTCTGCCTCAATGCCCTTGACCCTACCTAGATAAGTAATTTTCCCATATCCTTCTCCAGGAAACATTCCTATTTTGACCATGGAGGAAATTTACTTCTGCAAAACACTGAGATTTTCCTCTCTTGGATGTTTTCTAACCCCACTTCAAAATGACCCTCAGGCATGAGAACATTCCCATATACTTTTAATACTTTTAATACTCTCTGGTGAGACATACATGAATTAGACAACTTATGTTATAAAGTTATATTATAAAAGGTTTCTGCTAACTCACGGTTATTTGGAACATTTCCTGGGATTCAGTACACCACTTGACCATCTAGATATGACAAACCACTAAGACTGGAGGTATGTAGAGGTAAGCAAAATTTTACATTGTAACAAAGTCCCTTTCAACTCCAAAGATGACACCACCAAAGATAATAAGTTGTATCCTGTTTTCTCCTCATGTGTATGACAATTTTATTATGACCAGAAAATAACAGAGCAAAATTAGCAAGTGCTCTTGAGCCTCACCTGATTCCAGTTTCAGAAGTGACGAATGACCTCCATGCACGTATATGTCACAAACCTTGGTTCAGGTTAACTAGTTCCTTTCCTTGCAGCACCATAGGGAAATTACCTTTTCCAATGCTTGTGTTACCTGCCACAGAAAACGTTGACTGCCTGTAACAATGGATTTGTGACTACAAGTTTCCATGCGACTGGGAAGTACTCAAGGGCACCACGCAAGGAGGTCTCTCTCTTTCTGGAAAAGTAGCAGAATATTTTAACTACAGTCAGTTTGGGTTTTTTCCCTGGATATATCAACTGTTTTTACAAGATACTGCGTCTCTCAGTTCCTTTTTTTGCTTTTCTTTAGAAAAATAGCACTGTAAATAATGGCAAGTAACACAAGCAAAACTGAGATGACTGTTCATAGTAAGCAGGACCAGGTTCGCTGGGAGCTGTGATATCTTTTGGAAAATTTTGACAAGTTTCCAGATTCATGTCTTCTTGCCTTGAAGACAAACCTAAAGGTCTTGTACATTTGGAATTTTGACCAACTTTTCCTAATTGTACCGACTAGTCTTAATATACATTGCTTCTATTTACAAACTTTATTCTGCTCTTAAACCATCAAAGATACAGTAAAATACTGGGACTTGCAATTTCATTTATAGAGTATGTGAACTGTTCCCAAATGCATGATAGGATAACTTAACATTCTAGCGTGGCATTCTTGGTTTGTCTAAAGTGCCAGCTGGAGTAATTGAATGGCAACACCCTTATTTTGCCAATTTTTTGTCATTTTAAACACATGAAATGTTGTGGACAAGGAAATTTTGTGTTTAAAATAAAGGAAGTGAGACTTCTGAAGATTTTAAATAGAAGAGCTGTAGGTTTACATTGAAACTAGACCCAAAATCTTTAATCTTTAATCTGAAATTCCCAAATTAAAAGGAAAATTGTGCCAGTAACATCTTGTGTGCTGGTACGTGTTGTCTCCTGAAGAGGAAGCAATACAAAGAATCATGGATTGTTAATACAACAGTAACTTTTCAAAATATATGTGATATAGATGCATGGTCTCCACTGATTAATCCAGAAATGTATCGGCCACAGTTCAGATCTTAACTAGTACGATATCTGAGAAATATCTATTTCCCTGAAATATATATATATATATATATTATATAAAATTTAATAATCTAATTTCAAGCTTGGTTATCAACTTAAGAGTCCATGAAGTACTTCAATGAAAAAAGATAAGTTTCAGATTATTTTTGTCTGACTGCAACTGTATTTTCTGATGTATTCAGGGCTTCTCCTAAAAATCAATGATCTACAGAGAATATTCAATTAAACCATTTTTGTTTGTATATCTTAGCTATCTAATAAAAGTATCTCAGTTGAGAAGATATAATGAATTGAATATAGGTGAAAAGTTCTTTTCAGTTAAGCATATGAAAAAGATAATAGAATTCATACATTCCAGAATTACCTCACTTGTAAAGACAGGATTGCCACATAAACCAAATAACTTCATTTTACATGAAATGTTATAGTAGGCGTAAGGTGGGAGATTCTTTTTTTCCTGAAAACTAAATGACACCCAAACTCCACTACAATTTTTAAAATTAATGTTTAATTCATAGTAAAAGAGTGAGGTTTTTTTAATATAGAAAGGTGGACTACACTTTACCCAAATAAGAGTGGTGGGACAGACATGTTTAATTTGCTCAAGAGAAGGTGTACGGAGACAGAGTGAAAAACTAGAAAGGTAACTGCAAAGCTGAAAATTGTTTTGCAATGGGAACATGCTACAGGGAATCTTAAGAGTCTTAAGTTCTCACATGTTCCTTTCAAAGTAATCCATGCACTAAAAAAAGTGCTTTGTCTTCTCATCTGCATGATATGATTTTACAGCGCTTTAGACTCTTACATAAGAAAAGGGGTTTGTTTCTTTTTCTGAAGATGCACAATGTCTGCAACGTCCCAGGTGCTATTTATATGAGTTAAGTGCAAAAAGACCTCAATTCTGCTGGTGAATTGAGAAAAAATTCCATTAGCCCAAATATGGTTCGCATCAGTGGAATCAGAAATCGTCTCACCATCAGTGAATTTTGTACCAGCTGAGATGAAAGCAAGGTATGACAAGCCTCCCTGGTTTAAGGTACATTTCTGTTTTGCTAGAGTTCCATCACTCTGTGATGAATCTTTGTCGACCTTGTATGTGCTAGAACTGCCACAACAAAGCAAAACATTTCTGTCTTCTTCGGTATGCAAAAATATCTTACCATTTAAAACTATTAAGAAAACATTCTTCGCTCTGCCACAACTTGAAACCATATTGTAACAATACTCAGCAGTTGTTCTGCTGCTTTAATCTTTGCTTTGCAGTCTCATTTCACACACTACTGCTGCTTTCAAGATGGGGCTTCTTACGAATGCAATTTAAAAAGTCAGTCAAATCCCTTCCCTCAATATGCAATATTCTATAGCGAAGGCTGCGGAAAAAAAAACCAAAAAATGTAAATGCCTAATAAAAAAATAGGTAACATACACATTTGTCAGTCAATGTATTACCATAGCATTCTAAGAGTATTTCACAAATCTAATGACACCTCACCTGTTTCATATACTAACACATCACGCCAAGTTTTCAGCTTGCATGAGTTACTGGAGCTGTATTATGGTCAAGGGAAATGCACTTACCATGAGTGGTGACATCAGATGTACTTTTTTCAATGTGATATAGATGCAGTGAACATTCTTTTTTTTTTTATGGACCTGTAACATGTTGTTTAGGATAACATTTGTTAAAAATAAATACCTCAACAACTCCAACAATCCTATCAGGTTTGGTTCTCGGTATTACCTTCTGCTGAAAAAAAATGGTGGTGGAATTGATCCACTCCCTGTGATCTGAGACCAAGATCTTGTGCAGATGCGTTACATGGTTTCAATTGTGCTCTCTGAGTGCCCCCAGAGACAGCACAGCTGTAAAGAATGCAGTTTGTCATGAAGCCAGAGGCACTGCTCCTTTTCCTTCCACAAATCCCCGGGTTTTGCACTGCACAAATCCAAATTTATTTTGTCAATATTCTCGCCTTCACTCATCCCAGCTCACTGGTTCTGCACAACAAAAACTGTCACAAGCAGATCACGTTAGGAAGTCTTTACCAGACAATGCAAGAACTGACCAATTTCATCCCAGGGTTGAAAAAATACATTGTGATCACATTAACTTTATGAGTTACTACCGATTTTTAACTTCTTTTGCTTTAATTAATGCTAATTTGACCACAATGTAAAATAAAATTGTTTATGAAGATTATCTTCATAATCTCTCTCTGAAAGTAGTAAGTCAGGTCTTGGAACAAAACTTTCAAAAGGACTCTCTTTTAAAAAGTTTGAAGTAGAGAGAGAGAACTGTTCCAGCATGACTGGGTGTACATAGTATGGAAAACTGGAGCCAGAACTGTTAAAAGTGGTTACGTCTAATTCAATACTTGGTGTTAGAAAATTGCGAAGAAAAGACAGTAGGTTTAATTAGCTTAACACAGCTAGTTTCACCCTCCCCTCATCTTAGACCTGCACTCTCATTAAAAAATTAAATAGGTTTATGTCCCTTACAGAGGTTTTATTTTGCTGGATTCCTCCAAAACCAAAAATATCAGTAGAATGAACATTCATCATTCCTAGACTGCTCTAATTTTCACACTTTAGTTTTCAGCTTGCTTTTATATGTTTATGTGAATGATCTGCCCAAATATTCTGCTGAAAACATACTAATAAACTGCATTAGTATTTGCATACCATATGCTCACGAAGGTTTTAATTACACTTTGTTCCACAAACAAGTATTTTTAAAAAATTAACGTATGTCAGCTAATTATTTTTCCTGACTTATTCACTTTTTCATTTTGCTTCCTTTTTAATTTATACAAGACCTCTTTGTGGCCTTGTTTCATTTTCCAAAGAATGATAATAACTGAGGCACTAATACCTCAAGCACTCAGGCAAATCCTTTAGTTCATCCACCTGAGCAGTCATCAAAGATTTCTATGTACAAAGTAAGGAAAGTTACATACGAGCATAAATTTTTCCAGTTTAGATGCTGAAACATACTCATATACAATACATATTGCACAAACTACACCTTACAAAAACTGGAGATTAGCCAGAAAAAAGCCTCTGCCACTCCACCATAGCAATTTCAGATTGCATTTTTTTAGCAGGATCGTACAGAGGTACATCAGTCATCCTCCTTTCCACATGATCTTTTTAGAACACATTCTCACATAGTCATGAGGGTCCATACTAAACACACAAATGCACGCTTCATATACTTCAAATATTGATTGGAAGATAAAATTGATATACATATAGGTGCTCACCAGGATATGAGAATGAACCTGACTAGCAGAGTGCCAAACAGCCAACCTCATCAGACCCTCAGGACATGCGAGTATTGCAGATTCACTCATATGGCTCAATAAGCAAACTGACAGATCATTTCGGATTACGTCATTACTCTAGAATCCAGGGCCCTGGGACTTACAGGACACTCAAAGAAGTTAAGGACAAGTAAAGTTAACACATTTTTTAGTTTTTTTTAATTACGTGGAACAGTGATGTTTCACGTGAAATTTCTTCCTGATCAAATATAAAAAAGAATTCATAGAGAGTGAGTTCATAGTTCTCACATTGAAAGTCACAACAAGCAAAACAGGGTCTGTATGACAAAGACAGCTCTTTGGATTACAATATCTTGATACCAAGGATATGCTTGCAGCTTATGCGGAGGCAGCCTGGGAAACCCAGGAACATGTATCTGAAACCAGCTTGTGTTTCATCACAGGCTTCCCAAGCCCACCCGGGTTCCTCCACACATACCTGCCAGGTAGCTTGGTTTCAGTTATTTGAGCTTCAAACCCATATTTGGATTCCTATGCACCTCTGTCTTTAGTACCCTCTTCTACGATCATGCAGGAGTATTGCTGGCAAATCCAGAAAAAGTAATCTAGTGTGTTGGAAGAACCTCGGTCAGGTACCCAGAGGTCAACTCCCTATCAACTCCCTATCCATGGTAGTATCTACTGCCACCATCTCATCTGTTTTTAAGGAACTCCATGTAAGACAAAGCAGCAGTGTTTTGCTGGGATGGGTAAGTACTGCTGCTTACAAAATACACAAAGCTTCTTCTTTCTTCATCACCAATTACAGCAGGACATTAAGAATGCCACCTAAAGGAAAGTCTAATGGAGACCTAGAACAGACAGCCTGGGAATGTAGGGAGACATTCCAGAACATGTTAGACAAATAGCTGTGGATAACACACTGATAGGAGTGGTTGCCTTGGTGCAGAGACTGAAATAGAAAGAGCCCTCCAAGATCCATTTCTTATACAGGTCTCTGTAGACACTATAATTTCCACCAGATCTTTTCCAGGACTTTCCATCATGCTGGAAAACAGGGATGATGCTCTGGAATATTCTTGCTGCAGTATAAATCCATTTTCATTTGTACCATCCATCGTCTGGAGAGCACTTGGACTCTCCTCTTCACAGCAGCCTTTTGCATATCTCACCTTATTATTACTTTTCTCGTCCCATCTTTTCTTCTTCAGCTTAAATGACCCTGGCTGCTTTAGCCCTCACTTGCCAGCTTGTTTTCTTACCTCATCGGTTTTGTCTCTCTCCCTTCAACTTACTGTAACTGACCATCTTTCTTCAGCATAGAGCCCAAAGACATCACAAGGCTCAGGACCTTTCATTTTCCCAAATAAGTGAAATGATCAGGTATCTTGCAGCTATGATGTTTTTTGCGTTCTCTCAATGTGGTACTTGCAGGCCATGGTACTGTTCCCTCATGCTGTGGTTTCAGTGTCCCTCACAGCATTTCCCACAGAAAAGCCAATTGTTTTAGGTGCTTGCACGACTGATAATGCCTACCTAGGTGCAAAATCTTCCTACCTGAAAAATAAAAGAGATTTCACGTCACATTTTTGAATTTGCTCAGATTATTCCAAATTTTATGCTTTAGACATTCACAGGCTCTCAAATATTATTTACGTAAGGAGCTTATTCCCTATATGAAAACCAAGCTGTTATTTAAAGTAATGAATAAAATTGAATTCATCATAGGTCTCCAGAGAAAACAATTCTTTAGTACTTTTTATTACTATTTTACACCTTCTTTTAGTGAAAGATATAAGTATAATGCAGAGTTTTTTCAGTATATTGGGATA
Organism: Cnemophilus loriae; assembly: GCA_013397755.1. NCBI lineage: Eukaryota > Metazoa > Chordata > Aves > Passeriformes > Corvidae > Cnemophilus > Cnemophilus loriae. The sequence goes on along the minus strand of VZTF01009722.1, from coordinate 620,828 downwards.
CAATTTATTTTACGTAGTATACTTGATACAAATGCTCTCCTAAATAACTTGAAGGAACTCTATACAAAGAAGAACCTCTATTGCACTTAGTAGGAAAAAAAAAGTTGTAAAGATAGTGTTTAAACAACAACTGAGAAGACTGGCACATCTGGCCAATAGGAAAAGTGTACAGAACATAAAATGTTTATCTTTTTGTAAAGTTTATTGAATTTTCAAGTTGTAAAAAGAAGGGAAGCTTATGAGGCAGTGAAGTTTAAATTGTTCTAAAAGGTAATCGCTGTACAAAAAGTATGTCGGTCATATTGTGATAAGGAATAAGAAACAGAAAAGCACTGAAATGCATAGAAAGGAGAGAAGAATTTGAAGAGATTTGAATTTCTCCTTTGTACCAGGTGGCGCACAGGACATGTAAAGGAGCTAATTTCAGGCCTCCTATTATGGAGTCTATTCAGGACTATTTGAAGCTAAGAAAAGCTGTGCAGAGGTAATGCATACCAGAAGGCAGGGATTTTATCTGTCTAACTTCTGGCGACTGCAGGAAAATGGTGTTGGGGTTGGCCAAATCCTAAGGACAGAGCGATCACTGTGGCTGCTACCCCTACACGGCTAATGAGAAGAGACATTCTAGTTCCCAATCCCAAGACAGGCCACAAGACCTCCAAGGACATTTAAAGCAAGTCCTGTTGAACATTAAGAATCTCAAACTCTTCTGTTCTCAGTGAAGCACCTCTTAAATATTGTCACACTTGAGCCTGGGATTGCTTTACATATCACTGCTGGAACAGCCCAGTTAGGAAAAGTTCTGCAGGAGAAGCCCATGCAGGAGGAGTGTTTCTTCATACAAGCACAAAGGCTGCAATAGCAATATCAGTCACACTAAGAAAGGTTTGAGAGGTCTGGCAGAAGCAGGAGAAAGCAGAAACGAAGTACAAAACAAACTGGTTTGTTGAACATCCTTCAGCAGCACAACTAATTATAAACTAGTAGAGTAAAATTGCTGGAATATCATAGAATCAGACACATCAATCTGGAGTCTAGAAGGCACATTATACATAAAGCAGTCTGAAACATCTCCATATATGACCTTTCGGACGACTGACATATGATGGAGTGTATTGTGAACCCTGACACAATCAGCTGAAGTGGAATTATGCGTTCTGCCTTTATTAGGGCAGGGCAGACAGGCAAGAATAACAGCAAGTTGCAAAGAGACAGAGTGGCACCAAGGTTAAACAGGCAGAGTGCAGTGAGCAAACGGTGTGCTGTGTTGCATCCTAGAGATGTTTTTAAATTCTCTCCATACCCTGTTTATGGACCCTGAGCAGGGAACTCTGGGCTATGAATTGTATTCCACAAGCCCTGCATCAGCACAGGGGCTGCAGAGATTTTTCTGAAGTCATACCTGACTGACTGTGTGTCTGGGCTCTGATAAAAACTGGGCAGAGATTACTCAGGTCTGCCCAGCCACCCGTGGTGATTTCCAGCTAGAACTTGAGCACTAACTTTTTTCCTGATTTTACGTTTTCTTTCCACAATTTCACTTCTCTTTCTTTTGGAGGCTGGAATCTTCCCTTTACCCTATTTGGTTGAAATAAACATACAGATTACCAAATGGAAAAGTTTCGTCTATACAGAGTTAATAATTTAACTGTATTTTCTCACCTTCACAGAAAGTGGAAGCTGGGGCAGGTTAAGTCTCTCCTGTAATTTCCGTGCTGCAGCCTTACAGTTCACCATGAGGCACAAGTGAGGTGCCTGAACTGCAACTTCCATAAAGCAATGGAGCAGATGAAATAGGGCATAGTTACTGGTACCTGCCCCCAAATAATAATATTTGATGTGACTTGACAAATGAACATAAGCTAAAATAGAGTATTTCCATTCTAGTGGAAACTTTACTGAAAAGATCTGGCTATTGAATACCGAAGCACATTTAATTTTCTTTTTTTGACAAAAAGTTTTCCCATTCTAAACCTGTTAGAAATTGCACTTATCTGTTTCTCATGTAAAAAAATGCCAGCTTTTCTGATCATCTCTGCTACTGTTATGAAAACATACTGGACAATATTTCAGTCATTGTTATAGCAGTCTGCAACACTGCTTATCCTTCTTTGCAGTGTGGACATCTAGTCCCTAATTTCCATAAACTGGGTTAGAATTTTTAGATTGCTGGATTGAGGTAAAAATCATCTTGCTCTTCTGAGGTGTTTCTTAAAATGTAGCTAAAGATCTTTAATTGTTAATTTTCAGTCAGCTTCAGAAATCTGATTTGGGCTACCTTATTACCTCAACTTCTTATTGACTTCCAGATGTTGACTTTTTTACTTTTCTCACTGGAAGTATTCTTCTCCTTTGCAAACTCCTCCTGAGCTGCTGAATCTCTTTAAATCAATTCACAAGATTTTAATTTTCCTGTATGCATTATGCAGGTACGTAACTACATGCACTGTTTACAGTGGGTTGATTCACACTCTTTTTGTTGTCATCGTACTTAAAATACTTATTTGATGAGGACCTGCTTTATGACCAAACTGGTTTTGTTTTCTTTCAGAAAAATGAAGGTTTCTTCTTCCCACCCAAAGGCTGAAACTTGCTATGGCCCTCTTCAGCATTCTTTCATAAATTATTTTTTCTTATTTCCTTATTTCTTGAAAAAAATTCTAAACCTTTCTGTATTTCCTTCAACTGTGTGGCATCTCCACTCCAATCTACAGAACAGATTATAATTATTTTTTTTTTTTTAACAGCAAAACAGTGGCCAAAGTAGAGCAGCAAGTAAAAAAAAAAAAGAATAAATTAATAAAGTGTTTTGTGGGTATATAAATTTCTATTCATTTCCATTTCCCAAAATATATCCGAGATATGGAGAGTGCAGTGAGCCCAAATCAAGCTGCAATCTGTCAAACTACACATTAAAGTTCTAATAAAATAATATAAAATTTGATAAAGAACATAACAAAACCTTGGAACAGAAAAAAAAAATTAATACACAAGAAATTAAAAGTTAATGGAAGAAATAAAACCTTTGAGCCCCAGAGAGTTTATTTGGGGTAGAAGGAGAGAGGAGAGAAAGGAGAACAAAAGATAAATAAAAGATTGCAAGGGGGAAGGAAAATGGTGCTCTGCTTTCACTGGGAATACTTAAATGGCTCACAAGATGAGCAGAGCATTAGGATATGAAAACCTAAAGGGCAATATAATCCCAAAGGGGAGGACTAGTTTCAAAAGAAGGTTTATTAAAACTTAGCTTGCTTTGCATAATGTCTGAAAAAGAAATACAGCGAAACTCTAACCTTTTTTCCTTTTCAACTTTCAGTTCCTTTACACTCTTTTTTCTCTATGATCGCTTTCCCTACCCTGTAGCTTTACTCCTGCTTTCCGTTTATAACCTTTAGAATACTTTCATGAGCATATGCTATAATTCTCTTCCCTTTTCTTTATCTCCTTGTTCCTACAAGCTGGCTTGAATAAAGAAGTCATTATCAGCAAGCCCACAATGGGTCCAGACATCCACATTCAAGATGTTGTATAGATGATATATTGATCAGTCCTCAATGAGTAATAGCGTTCTAATGAAAAGAGCGTACAGAAGTTAATGTATCTGCTCATGCAAACCACAAATGAAGCATTCTGTGGCACAAAGGGTCTGGCCCTGTGAATTATAATTACTCCCTACAACAATAAAAGTCAGGAGTGGTTTTATTTATTTACCTCAATCAATGATAGTCTGTGGGCTACACATTGAAAATTTGTTTTACAAACCAGCACCCAGACTGTTTGCCTTCTCTGTGTCCATTGGGAATTAACCCTTCAGCTGCCGCTGCAGATCCTGAAGTAGCTATTCCTGCAGAAACGAAAAGAGCACGGTTTATTTCAGTGTTATTCAGGTTAAGAAAAGCAACTACGAGCATTCAGAGAGGAGTGACCATATGTGACTGCTCCCAGTAGAGGCAGCATATATTAAAGCAGGAGGAGCATACAAAAACAAAGACTTTCTGTCCTACACTATCTACTTGGGGAGTCCCTGGTTTGAAAACTGCACCACAACGTTGTGTCATGCAACTTTCACAGTCTGATGGGAGTGTTCTTAATGCTTTAGAACTTTCTCTTCTGTTCTCAAAGCAATGAACAGTAGAATAAATTCAATCTAAGTTAACACATAGAGCATGTAGCCAAGGAAAACAAAAGAAGTACCATTCCACTTGTTAATTAAATTGTAGGAAAAAGAAAATTTAAATTCTGTTGACACCTATGCTAAAGCAGAATAAACCTGTCACTGTACTTCAGTAGAAGAGCAAAGATTAACAAAAAAAAAGGCCTAAAACCCTAAATTAAAATTAAAATATAATTATGCTACTTTTGTGAATTATGTTTTGCATCTAAAATATTGGTCTGTCACCCTTTCAAAAAACATTCAAAGCCAGACACTAGGAAACTCGGAGAGAAAGACAATGTGGGTGATCAAAGGTGAGAAATAGCTTCTTTTCAAAGAATAACCAAAATAAAGAACTGGTCAGACCGGGAAAGAAATGCAGGGGTGGAGGAAGGAGCAGTGGAGGTTCATGAAGTCCGTGTATGCTTCACAGAAGATAAAATCAGAATATCTGTACTCTCTTTTTTTCATTATGACATCTAGGGGACAACAAATGCGACTAGAAAATTGAAAACAAATAAATGCAGATACTTTCCCACACAAAGAACATCTTTGCTCAGGATGCCACAAATGTCAGAAGTTTGTGTGATTTCAAGAGATGACTGATCAAATGTCATGGAAGAGAACTCCTCAAGACCTCTTTCTCAAGAAATCCTAAGTCACAAATCACTAGAAACTGGAAAAGCTTTTTTAGAAAGTGTCATTAAATTATAATATTACCTCCTCATCCTGGCTTTTGAGACTTGCCACCACTGGATAAGGTTGACCATAGCCTGGGCCAATGAGCTGGGGACACTGATTATGTTAAAATCAACACCCAACCTATAAAACAAGGCATTATTTTATGCTACTAACCAATTTGTAAAAAAATTAAATTAAAAGAGGTTCTTTTTCAGTGCTTTCACTGTAGGTCAGATCAACATGTGACTGAAGCACTGTCTGATGTAAAGCCTCATTTCCTGACAGAGGGCTGTAACATGGCTTTTGCTCGAACTCACCCATCTGTTTAATTTGTCCCTTATATTTTTTATGTTTCTTAATGTTGTTAAACTGCACGGACTTGTAGTTTGGTTGGCTTGCAGCACCTATCATGTGGAAGAAACAAAGAATTTCCTTCATGGGGCACTAGAATGATATGCAGTTAGCTTTTAATTGGTATGGGAGGCCTTTGAAGAGGAGAAGTGAAGGCTCCAGAATTTCTGTCAAAAAAACAAATTACCTTCCAGGGCTAAAATCTGCACTGATAGGAAATGCAAGCCACCATCCCTTGAATCCTGAATAATCTGGGTTCTGAATTAATTATATCTTTCCAAAGCTTAACCATAAATAGGAGTTGTCATCTTTTTTTCTCTTTTCTTGTCTGTTCCCTGCTGTGTGTGTACATGTGTCCTTCTTAAGTCTTGGTAAATCTCTCTGATTAAGAGTAGGATTAATATAGAAGAATTAAACTTTTAAGATCAAAAAGAAAAGACAGTTAACTTTTGCCAACAAGAAATTGTTACTAACAAGCATTCTTTGAGTGAAAGAAAGGCTCCCTGGGTGTAAAGGACTGTTTAACTGAAAATAAAAAATTTTTTGCTTTAAACAAGTAATCTTCAAAAGGAAATATTTTATTTTTACATTTATTTCCACTTTAATCCCATCCTTTTCCTGCCTCAGTTGGTGCCTTCTTATAGAGAATAATAAATGGTTGTAAAGTGTTATTTCCATTCATCATCTAAGCCGTATATGAAAAGTAATAAATGAGAAATTATAATTTAAAAAACTATTACGTCCTTTGTCTTGCACTCTTCTTTATTATTTGTGACCATACAATATAGTTTGAAACGGTTTCAGTAATATTAGACTGAAAATTTTTATTCTTTTTCTTTGATACTTACCAAAAAAAAAAAAGAAAGAAGAAAGGAGGTTAGTTAACCCACTAATGACGTTTTCATATATTTAATTACTATTATTTTTACAGCAAGATCACTTAACTGACCCTGAACACCATTTTTCATATTCAGTGAGAAAGTATATATTCTATATATAACTCTAGGTAGGTTAAAAGGAGTGTAACACGTAAATGAAATATCAAAAACAGATGCAAGATGACTTACCCAAAGTTTCTACATATTTTCAAGACCACTAATAAAAAGATTGACTTTCCCCAACCTCCACAAGAATTCCACAGCTGAGCTGAACTAACCTCCAACAGGGTCCTGTTTGTCAATGAGGCACAATTTTTTTTCTCAGTTCTTTACATAAATCTGCAAAAATTTCATTTATTTCAGTGCTATTACTCTGAATTTCTCACACCATAATGAGAAACAAAATTAAAATTATTGTAAACTGAAAAAAGCTCTATTTCTCTTTTAAATATTGTAGTGAAAATTTTTAATTTTTTCAGCCTTTACAATATAATACTGAGATCCACATTTTCAATAAAGGTATTTTTCTTTTTTTTTCCATCTTTATAACTTCATATGGAAGTAAGCGTTTCCATTGCATCCTGTAGTTCAGAAGGTAATGTGTACATTAGAGGGTAGGCAAAGGTGGTTGTACACCAAGAGCAGAGGAAGCATCACCACAGAATGCTCCACCACCTTCAGAAGACAGAAGGTTCACTTCTCAGATACTGCTGTGATAACAGTGCCAGAAGCTGAAGGAATCTTGTGTTTTATTCTTTCATGTTTTTACACACAAATTTCTCTTCTGAATATACTGTCACATGATCAGCATCATCACTGATATCAGCAAGTCAGTTTGAGGGTTTCATTAAGTTTGAGAGAGAATCACACCGGAAAGGAATTGTAAAATAGGTGTAAAGTCTAGGCAAGGTCTTCCATAAGAGACCAGATTTAATTTGGATATGGAAAGGCAGCAAATGAGAGTTACTGAAAGTCAGCCTGACTTTTAGGCTTCAGGTCTAAGGTCTTTGACTGAATTGCATTAGACTTGAATTAGGAAATTAAAACAAATTGCAAGAGATACTTTACCCATACCAACAGTAAATGAACAGAAAAGAAGTAGGGACAGTATATGAAATGGAGGGGACTGAAATTTAAAAAGCTGTTGAAAAATAAAATTAATATATTCTTAGTGGACAGAACATAAGCTTAAGAATGACTTTGTTTCAAACACACTAGGCATGATTAATGGACAAGAGTCTAGCAGAAAAGTAAGCCGAACATTCCTCTTGTTTCTGAACACCAAACAAATGGTCACAAAGACGATTACACAGTTTAATTAGAATATGCAATAAATTTGCTATCCAAAATTAGGCAGATGCAATATTGATGGAGGGGAGAAAATACATAGAGCAAAAATTTACTTCCTATTTTAGGAAATATTTTTGTTTTCTGCATTCTTGGGCTGTCTTCAAGATCAGAAATGAAATGTTAGAACCTTGTACCATGATTATTCTGCAACCTGCTTTTCACTAGCACTAAGAACTTATCAAGAGTCAAAATCATCACATCCCCTACCATTCCAGGCAACTACATTTTTATAATTCCAATTTTAAATTTACCTACATCCAACTTAGAAGTAGTTTGGTCCCCTTTGTCCCTTTTGTCTTATAGTAAGTTTGTTCCAAAACTTTACTCTTCTGATATCTATAGACCTACTTCTTGGATGAGATATCTCAGTTGCGCGCATTTTTTTCTTCATCCAGGTTTGTCTTCCAGTTTACCTACCTCTCTGGTGTTTATTCCTATAAAATATTTATAAAGAGAAATTCTGTTTCTTATCTTTTATTCTGAAACAAGTATCATATATTTTTACATGCACAAATATATTCATTAGTGACTAATATCAATTTAGCAGCTACATGCCTGTGCTCCCTGAACACAGTTCCTTTACTATTTCACAGAGACTATATTCCTATAATTTCCTCTGAGAAAATGAATCTAGAAAGTTCTGTTTGTTTGGCTCCTTAGTTCTTATTTTACTACTAAGTCACTGCTGGTAAATTATAATATCTAGTTCAGGTAAACTTCAGAAAAAATTAGTAAAATCAGCACCAAGTTCATCCTCACCAATATTTTAAAAAATTATTCTGCCAATGTGTCTATGAGGATAAGAGGATAAGACTGAATTAAAAACAAATAGTTCCAACGGAAAAGGAAATGTCAATAAGGCAAGAAATGAGGAGTGAAAAAAAATAAAGTCTTAGGGACAGAAAGTAAATATGATGGAATGTTCCCAGTGTAGAGGCAGCAGAAGTACCTGGTTCTCATATAATACTCAAACTAAAACACATTTGCTCTTCTGTAACAAAGCCAAGCAAGTGTTCTCATTGTATGGCCTTCAAAAGGGATTTTTCTCTGAACTTTGACTACTCAGCCTTTAACATAAGCAAATCTAGTTTGTCAAAAACATTGTTCAGAATGGGCCACCTTTTCCCACAGGCACTGAACTAAATATAGCAGATATGCCTTTTAATCACATTTACCCTCCAGACCCAAGTCTCTGTGCTTGCTATGCATACACCATGAGCTATAGTATCTTTATTGCCTGACCCTTCTACATGCAGGGGACAGGAAGGAAGAGATGTTGTCACGATGCCTACACTCTCTGCAGCTCAGGTTATGAGTTCAAACCTAAAACCGACTCAGCCAGAAGGACAAAGTGTCCTCAGAAAAATATTCCAGCAAATAGCATAGAGACAATATGTATTTTCATCTAATACTTAAAATGCTTGTTAATAAATGTGATCATTTTTGTATTTGCTTGAATATTTATCCTCTTCTCTGGGCTAATGATCACATTTTATATCTTAAGTGTTGAAAATGTGTGGGAATATCAGATCAAATCATCTTACATACAATGTTTTCAGCTTGTATTTATGTATACAGAGAGAACTGACCTTTATTCCCACTGGCCTGGAAAGGTTCTGTGTGCAACAAGACTTGTAGCTGGTCAGGAATTTAGAGCAACACCATGAGTGTGCTAAATGAGGTATGAGAGATGTTCATCTTCCCTTTTGTATGGTAAAACCTACGTCAAATATTGGTAACATCTTACTGTAATATTTGAGAGCCACTTCAGTCCATTTCTTGCATGATTTATAAGTAACTTACTCCTGAGCATCTGTCACACACCGTCTTCTCGCCACTCATCCTCTGCAAGGGGGTGGTCTCTTATGACCCTTTTCAGATGCACTAACTGTTTCAAGGTCTTTTCCATCCTTATTCCTCATATGATCAAAGTACATATGTTTGTGCTGTCCTCCCATCTTGGTAACATAGAAATTGTCTTCTTTTTTGATACAGGAAATATGCAGGTCCTCATCAGCACTATTTTAAAGAATCCCTCACGGTTTCTTTGTGATCAGCATCTATTTTTCATGATTTTTACTCCCAGAAGAACAGGCTGTGGAAGAACTACATTTTGCAACAAATTTTTGTACATTCTTAGAGTTCATCCTTTCCCAAGACTTTTGTGAATGGACCAATGAGCCATTTCTAATTTTATTGCAATTTCTTTAGAAATTCCCTTTTTTTGAACACGTTTACTTTGAACTAGTCTACTGCTTCTGCAATATGATCATTAAGTTTGAGTGTTATCCTGTTTCCAGAAAATGGCACAGCCTTCATAGCTTTTAGATTTGACCCATCTTGGGATGATCTCATTTCCTTGCTTCATTTAAAACCATGGTGTTCAGTGCATGGCATCAGAAATTTTAAAGAAAAGAATGCTGAGTCACCAACTTACCTGATATTACTTATCTACCTATTTCCTCCACTGTTTGAATCCTCACAGGACTTTTTTCATAGTACTTTCTGCATATACTTTGAAAAGTCCACAGGTAAGTGTATAACCTGCCATGTGAAAATCTACTCACTGCCACAAACTGCTGACAACTATGCAGGTGGTTGTTAAAGCAGGAACTCCATGAGATGCTTTGGAATTTGGGTTATCTGCCAGCATCTGTCAAACATCGACCTTTCTGAAAAGTATCAAATGTTGTAAATTACCAGCTAAACAGGTGGTCAACAGGTGGTCTCCTTTGTACAGTTTTGTGTGATGTATATTTTGCTAACATATCTTCTCTGGGAAAACACCAAAAAACCATATCCTCCTTCCTTTTGCAGAGCTGATGGCTCTGCTCCACTTCATCTTTTTCATTCTATTGGTCTCCAATACAAGTCACTCTGGTGAGCACCCAAATGATCAGAATTTACTACAAAGCAATATAAAGAAATATGAAATCTGCCATATCAATGATTTTATTAAATTCAACAGTAAGAAAAGCTTTCTGTAAGGGTAAGACCATCACCATCATGCCTTCCTCTAAGAAATTACTCTCAGAATGTTTTAGCGTAAACTAAACCTATTTTTGGTGGGGTTTTTTACTTTTATTTTTATTCTTATGGAGGTATAAGGTAAATCAGCACAGAAATTTTTTGTTCCAAATATTGACTTTGGTTAAAGTTATTAGTAACTGCTACCTTTGTTAAGAGAATGGTCTAGTACTGTTAAGAAAGAATGTTCTTCATATTCATATTTATGAAGCTTATTAATGTGTACAAATAAACAAGTAAAAGCATTTTAGGGGAAGTAGAGGTCTCTCACCTGCTGGTTGATACATTAAATCAGGCTTAAATTGCTCTCTCTCTCTCTCTCTCTCACACACACCCACACACACACAAGATTTTTAGGAAATACAGTAAGAATTGTAAACTTTTTTTGACAGAAAATAAGCAACACATTTTGATGAAAAGACTGTGTTTCTTAAATAATCCTCGTCTTGGGATCAGCATTCATTTGGCCCATATACATGCACGTGGGTATTTTCCAGGATGGAACCAGCAGTAGGTTAGAATTTTATGTCTACTCGGGTGTATTTCAGATCCTATGTTCACCAAAGTCATGAATTAGGACAGTCCCATCTCTGCTGCAATGCAGGAACAAAAATACCCTAAAGGACTAAGTTTTATGAAAGCACAAATTAAAACAAGGCAACTCTGAAAATACACAGGATTCAAACTGAGTTAGAGGACAAGACAATGACCAAAGAAATATTTGAAGAAGCAATCTTCTACTCCTCACCCACAGCCACCCTTTTCTCAGCAGCTGGCAGTAATTTCCTGGTTAGCACAAAGCCTCCACACTCTCTCCTGTGAGTGTAACCTGCCTGTGGCCGCTCTCGCTTGGAGCACGGCTGTGGGTTTGTGTCATGCTGCACGGTGCTCTCCCCAGTGTTTATCCCACTTCTCCCGGTCTCCTTACCCTCTCTCTGCAGGCACCTCCTGCATCTCTCTGTCCCTACTCTCAAGGTGAGCATCCCCAAACCTCTCCCTGCCGCACTCGGGAATTTGCAGTCACACGGGATGTGGTGCCAACGCGGGCAGGTAACAAGCCCTCCCGCCTCCATCCCACTAGGATGTGGCTGAGCATATGGCATTTTGCAGATTGTCAGCTTCATCCTGAGGAGAGATGAATAAAAATCGGCAGCTGGATGCAGGGGAAGGACAAACTTCTTTTTTAGTGTTTCTCTCCTGGAGACCTGGCGCCTCAGAGCAGCAGGACATGAGGTGTCTTCCCTTCAAACTGCTAATTCATCTGAGTAATTCTGCTCACAGATTTATTCTGTAGGGGACAGGCAACTCCAACTCCACTGCCACACAATGTAACAGTCTCCTTGTGACAGAAGAATTCTTCTCTTGTGCTCACCCTCTTAACAGTTTTTACCACAGGAGGGAGTGATTTTTCACATTTTATACTGAAGTTTCTATTAAATTATATGTTTTTTAGAGTAACTTCTGTGGAAACCTATTAATCCCTATAGCAGGTTTTTATCCCTATTAAGTTCCACATAATATATTTTTACATAAGGATATTCTTTTATCTTCATTTGTATTGTGCAAGGGGGAAAAAAGACAAAAGATTTCAAAATCAAGGGATAACAGAAATATAAAAACAGCAGGAAAGAGGACTTTATTTGGTATTTATTTTACTATTATGGGAGTGAGTTTTTTCAAAGCTTGCATTCTCACAGTTTCAGGGACCAAACCATTTTTTAAAATTAATTTTTAATAATGTGTAATAATCTGAGTGGCACTGGTCTGTGTGTGGAATTAGAATTCCTCTGATAGAAAAAGAAATATTTGTGCAGAGTTTTATGAGCAAAGTTGACCTGAGGCTTCCCGAGGCTGATTGAGAAATTGCAGTCAACGAAGATCCTTAACCCCTTCCCAGCTCCATTTTTCAATATACGAAAGAAAATGTCTCTGTGGTTTAACATACAAAGAAACTAACAAAGACTTGACAAGAGAAATAAACTTGTATATGATTACTCAGAATTCATACTCCTTTTAAATTTAACTTAATGACCAAACCAGTTTTTAAGCACAGAAAGTCGTAAACCTTCATTAATGCATTTCAGAGCTTTATTTGATAGAGCACTACATTTCAAACAAAATGTCCTGAGGTCACTTCTGTACTACTCAAGAATTTGCTGCTAATTTCCCTTGCTTTGGTTAAGAGACAAGGGCAGCAATCAACAAATCACATTTGATACAGGCCCAAAATAAGTGTCCAAGAAGCCAGGCAATTCTGAACCCATAGCCAGGAGGGGGGAAAACCTGAGCTGAATGTGCCTAATCCTGACAATAACCATGGAGCTAGCTGTCCCAATTCTTTCTAGAAAAGCCTGAAACATGGGTGTTAGCAGGGGTTAAGGAGAATATTTATGAGACCTGAAGATAAAGACCCTGCTAATGTTGCTGCCTGTTGCCACACATTTCCATTAACCTGCAACAACCTACCAGTGGGCTAGCTCTGTGGGTGTTAATCTCCGTAAACTTTTTCATCCAGTCAAATATGTTCTGCCAGGGCATTGTACTAACCTCAAAGCTCCCCCTGTTCCAGCACTGCTAGTGATAATTATATTTATTAATGATTTCCAGTTACTCAAGGATACTGAATCTGCAGTGCAAGGAATGCACCCCTTAAAACAGTGTTGAAAAAGAAAGTAAAACCATCACTATCAAGGAAAACGCCTAATCTCTAAATGTTGCCAGATTTAAAATTCAGATTGCTATGTTTGAGCTAGTGGGAAATATGATCAGAAAATCACAATGTAAAACAAGAAACATATTGCACAGCTAGTGAATTATTTTACATATATTGTCATTAAACAAAATTATTTTCAGTGTAGAGTTTTGTAAAGTCAGTAAGGTTTTACACAAAACCATTTTTTAAAATAATATTGCAAAATTTGCTCAAAAAATGGAAGATGTAGAAATTCATTAGAAGAACGTAACTAGAAATGAACTTCCCCTGGAAAATATAACTGTATGTACATTATTTAAACGAAATAAGTATAATGTGCAATTTAATTTTCAGCCATCATCTGACATCTTTGACATTAGAGGACTTGAGGCCTACATAATGGAAAATTTATAATGCTGTTGCAAAAAAATTTGAAATCTAACAAATTCTGTTCATCTATAATGCTTAACTCTGTACTAGCTGATTTAGGAATCAGAAAAATGGGGAAGAGGCAGGAAGACTGTGCTCTGAGGTGCACTCTATGCCTTTTCCTGGAAAGCCTAATGAAACTGTGAGCGCCCTAGGGTAAATGGGATTTTTGTTGCTGCACCACTCTTGGGTCAGGATATTACTGGAGATGAGGCTTAAAGTGTCTACCAGGATTAGGAAAATTAGGAATACTTTTTAATATGTTAGGCATCATGTTTTAATTCATATGCTTGAAAGTGTTACTCCACATCTGCTGCTGTTTGCTGGTCCAGTTCAAATTCACTGGCAGTAGCCTCTGCTCAGACACCAAAGTATTAATAAGAGATACTGACATACCTATCTGAGAGCAATAGGAGAAGATTCACTTCATAAATGTAACACTTTCCTGCAGCTGGGCCTTACTTAAATGCACACATGCGAAAATAGGTTAGAAATATGTGTTAGGATAAGAGAAAGAAAGGTTTCCTGCTCATCAAAGACAGAGGGGATATCAAGGCTGGCAAGGACAATATATGTGGAATAAACCTGCACGATTATCTACCAACACAAATCCTCTTGCTCTGATGGCACAGCGAGCTACGTGCAAGCTACAATCTGGCTGAGTGACACCTGGAGGAGGCCTGAGACAGGGATAAGGGCTGTAAGGCTGGTACATTACTGGTTCTTGGAAGGCTGCATGCACACGACAGTGAATCAGGATAAAGGTATCACCTTACTGTGCAGAATTCAAAGCGGGACCAAGATCAAAGAAAGTCGGACACAACAAGCTTGGATGAAGGTGTCTTCATTAGTTCTCACACAATTTCTGCACTTTTCTGTTACGTGCTTTCATACCTACTTGCCAAGGCTTCTTATGGAGTATATTGCGCAAATTTTTTGTATATTGATAATAAAAATTTTCAGCTAGTGTAGAAACTGTGTAGTTTGCTTTCATATTCATGTTTTTATTAAAATTTCACCTACATTTTTTTAAAAAATAGTATAGATAATAACACTATCTGTAGCAATGGAACCAAAATAGAAAGAATGCTGTCTTCAGTAAAGAAGCTAGAAAAAACAGGGCAGATAAAAATGAAAAGGTTTCTGTTTGGGTGGAATGAAAAAATTAAAGCTGTTAGTTACACATCCTTAAACATGTACCTTTTCAATATTCAGTCTCCCACTTTTCGGCTGGGGTTCCACCCTCGCATTAGGCTCATGTAAATAAAACATGAAAATCCCACCTCCATCCAATCCCCAGACAGGTGTTCCTGTTCTCCTTTTTGTGCTGAGGTCAGCCAGGAGCAGAAGCAGGTGGGGGCAGCAATCTAGCTTACCATGGGCATGCACCCATGCCAGTGCTAACGCTGACACGAGAGAAGAGGCAGAAATGAGTGGTGAGACATGGCAGATGGTAAACAAGAATTACCAACTTTAACAGCAGACAACACTTTGGTTAGCTTAAATCAGTTACGAAACCTCAACCTCAGGTTTCACCCAAATTGAAATTATTTATTTGATGAAGAAAAGGCCATCCTTTTGTTCATATCAAGGATGAAGGTGTTACATTTTCAACTTATAACAGTTTTAATAAATGAAAAGCATAGTTTTACCGCAAATTCTCTGGAAGTGAGAAGGAAAAGCAAGCAATATTAATTCACAAACTTTAAAGTAAATAACACGGTATAGTAAATGTTTACTCTTAAGAGAACAGGAAAGACCATCAAAGTCTACAGAAAAATCAGCAATACCTGTGTTCACAAAAGCAGAACTCAGTTTTGCCATTTCAAGCTCCCTTATGTTGCTGATCTCATAGACATACAACTGGCCCCTTGAATTTAAAAGACTGCTTGAAAACATGTTCTAACTCATTGGCATAACTCTCAGCAGGAGAAATAGGCAGTACTGCCATTTCTGAGAGAGAAAGGAGGCCAGAGGCACTCTGTGGAAGGTGAAGCTGCTCCGTGCTGAACTGAGCAGGGTGTTCTGCAGAAGGCACTGCTCTTTGGCAGCAGCTCAAGGGCCAGAAGAAACTGCAGGGTTATGACATCACCCTTAATTTTCCTTCCCTCTCCCAAGGACTCCTCTCTGTCTCTGTATCTTTTTGCAAGGGTTTTCCTTGCAGGAGACATAAGTTCTCAAGACTGGAGAAGGAAAGATACTCTCCTCCAGTGGGGTCTGGAGCTCCCTTTGCTTCCCTCTGTGTCATAAGACTGCAGGAGGAAGAGTTCAGAAGGAGCAGATGACTGTGTAGAGCACTGAGGGGAAGCCATACTAACGTCCCTACCTGTTGTCATATGTATCCTGGAAATCTTGGTTGTACTCAGTTGATAAAAAGGGGGAAATGATGGTACCCTGAAGACCCTGTCATGCAGTTCAAAGCAGTCTGATTATGCCAAGACAGTTATCAGAGAGTCTCCAACTAACTAGCTGTCTCGATCTCTACTGCTTATTCTGTGCACAGCTGAGTTTCAAACGTCTTGACCATTCAGACAACTTTATATAGGATTCAAAATACCACCATCTCACATCATCTTGCCATTTTTATGTAAAGGTGAATTTATCCTAATAAGAAGGATGCAGGAGATGTAACTGGGAGGATGTGGCAGCTGATGCCACGGCAGGGTTTGTGAAACAGAGACATCTACTGGCTAAGCTTTGGGGGGGGAATATTTTGTCTTGTTTCGTGACATCACAGTGCAGTGCTCTCCGCCTTTTCTTTGATCTGAAGCATTAATCTGTTATGATAGGCCTGTCACTAATCCATGGCCTCAGAAAATATGCACACGTGTTAAAATGAGTTTTGCCATAAATTATTTAATGATTTACAAAGCAACGCTCAATACATGCCACCAGGTGATTTTTAAACTTCTTTATGTTTACAGTATTTTTAAAAATCCTTAATGAAAATTAATCATTTATCACAACATAAAATCACTAAAGCTTGTGGGAGTGCTAAAAGGTTTTAGGGAAGTCCATAAAGAGGGAAAGACAGAATTACTGTATCTGGCCACCAAATATCATCATTTTCAGCTCATCACTATAACCACTGAAGTTACAGAGACAAAGACTATATCTTGCATACTCATTAAGACTGAAAGCATGATATAGGTGAGTAAAGGATCCTTCAAAAAAAAAAGACTATTGTATTTCATGTTTACATAAAGGCTGCATATTCCTACCCGGTGAGAAGTAATGCAATGGTAGGAGAATCTTCAGAGGACTAGAGGTTTGAGATGTTGTAAGTAAACTAGCAAAGCTTGATTTTCTATTTAAACTTCATTTAAATTATCCATTCTTCATATGTCTGCAAAAACAGTCTGGACATTCTTGTATGTACAATTTTTTGAGGTTTTCTCAGTATCTGTTTACTCCAGGCAAGTTAGAAATAATACAGGACTTGTCTTGCTGACCAGAGACTTTTGGATAAATAACATTTTTACATTGCCTCCATCTGGATTTAGCACATAAAAGAGAGAAAAATATTTTTAGAAAAAGAATTATTCTTATGATCCATGAATAAGAGTGAAAAAATCATTTAGATTTTTTTTTTTAAATTAAGGAGTTAAATTCAATAAAAATTGACTACTTGCTTGAAAAAGATTGAAAGGCCTGTAATGAACTGTGCCATCAAACAAATGCAGCTTCCATTAAACCTATGATTTTCAGTAAGCCAGTGCTGTGTGTAGTTGAGGAACTAATGCTCATCTGTGGTAATAAGGACCATGTAAAATTATTAGAGGGGTCATAAGACAGGTAAGTAGACAGAGAGATAGACAGGTATGAAGGTAGGTAGAATCCTTTCAGCTTTTGGATTACATTTCATTTCAGAGTCTCTTAATCCATGATGTTCTCTTGTGAAAAAAAATAGCTTATGCTAAAATGCAGCACTGCTTCAATGAATTGTATTTATTCACCAAACTATTATGCCTGCTGGAACATTTCCCAGAGGATAGAAATATCGTTTAAAGACTTAAGCGGGAAGAAGTTCCCTATGAAACTTTCTTCTCTGTCCAGTAATTCTATTGCTAAAAATGAGCACCAGCTGTGGCTCACCTCTCAAAATGTATGTAGTATCATGACTGATGTCACTCTTTGGGGTTAAGCTAGGGTGGTAGGAGCCAGTTCGGGTCTAATTGTTGAAATGTATGCTTAGTTCAAGTTAAACAATAGATCCATAGGAAAAAAAAATCAGCACAGAGGTGCTGAGCTGTGAAAAGAGTGTTGTTTTGGGCCCAGTCGCCTGAATAGACTTGTTAAAGCCCATGGCTGATGTATGCTAAGCAGAGCCAGGCAGTATGTGGAGAAAAAGGGAGGGCAGGCCAGTTGAGCGGGCACATCACTCTCTGAGCCAGGGCACACACACTTTGATGGCTCCTTTGGAGGTATGAGTGAAAGCCAAACCTCTGTTCCCTCCTTTTTTTCATTTCTGCCATGCAAAGATAATCAGGTTTATGTAAAGTATGTGTGCTCTTTTGACAGTCCACGATATCTCATTAATTCAATCACACCAAACACCATTGTTCCCAAAGTGTTTGAAATGCGGATAGGCATGGAGGCTTTCTTAATCCTGTCAATCAATGTTAACATTTTTCTTGCAGTTGCCATGGCCAGGGCCAGAGTTCATGAAAACACAGAATAAGAGCCAACAAAACAAGAATAAAGACTTATTTGAGATACTCTTTTTAAAGGACATCTACCATGCACAAAACATGGGAAGTAAATGTAGACAAGTTTGGACACTATGGCTCACTGAGAGGAAAAAGGGGGAAAAAGAATTTGAAAATCAAATAGGCCTATAAAAACTTGACCCAAGAGTCTCTGGGAAAAACCCGATGAATTGCTCCCTAGTAGAACAATGTTCTTTCTTTCGTGCGTTCTTCAGGAGTACAATGCTCAATATATTATAACACATGCCACTGATGTCTTTACACTGTTGTAAGCCAGCTCAGACCATCGGAATGCTGATCACCGACAACAAGAGATTGTGCGGCGGTAATTCTCTCTTTCTCCCACTCAGCTACAAACAAGCACTGGGAAAATTATTCATGCATATAGACCAACAAAGCAGAGATGGGAGATTTGCGATGTCATGCAGCGAGATCATGTGACAAACGTTAAAATAAAACCCCCAAGCCTTCACCCTTTGAGACTTTGTAAAATAACCAATTTATCCCTCTGAATGTAGCAGCCAACGTGTCTTACCGCACTGGTGGAAATCACGGCCATTTTAGTGGTGCTGCGCTGATTAATGAGACCGCGGAGCACATGCCAAACAAAGAAACACAACAATTACATAATTACCCAATTCCTAAAGCTATGAGACAAAAGTCCTCATTGAGATTTTTTTTTACAGCTCTGCTTATTCCTAACGGGCCTCAAGCAAGTTTATATATACTTCTTAATTAACTCAGAGAAAAGGCGAGCCATGAAGCCATAGACAGATTTTCACCCAAACACATACAGAATTTTTGGACATCCATGGAGGTACCCTGTTAACACTTTAAATCAAATTTCATCTGCTGTTTAAAAAAACCAACCAAACAAAACAAAGCAAACAACAAACCAAACAATAAACTCAACAACAATAACTAGTGTGTGGTTGGAGGTGTACCTAGAACAGGTGTTTTCATAGCTGTGCAAAGGAGAAAATCATCCGCTCCTTGGAAGTTGTCATAGATATCACTTCGAGATTTGTTCTTCAACGTCTCTGCAGGGGAGAAAGTAAGTCCTTTCATCACTGGCAATTATGGAGTGCTCTGTTAGTACTGTGGCAGTTGTCCACTGATCTAGAAACATACATCCAAACAGATCAATAAAGCCTGACATGATGCAGAGCACATTGGTGGGATGGCACAGCAGAACAGCCTCTCTGCTGAGAACAGCCCCTCAGTGCACCAGAGTGAGTCTGACTCTTGTACTTGTAAGCAGACAAGGAAAAAAATGAAATTTTTACCTTTGTGCTAGAGAAATCGAACTGGGATACGGTGTCTACATCTAATGACTATGCTCTTTAAACAGTGGTGGAAACTTTTGAGCTGTATTGATGTCCTGTCTTGTAAGAAGGCAACACCTGCTCCTCCCAGAGATTCCACATTTGTCACTCACAGTATTCAGCTGCCTGGTATTTGTAATAAATCTTCCACCTTAAGAAGTCAAGGTAAAGCATCTCACCCCAGAGGTCATTCCCACTAGGTTTCCCAAAATTACCATGACTACTGTACCTAGAGGAGTTAAGCTTAATTGTCTTTGTTCTTCATTCCCATGACCTATTCTTTCTCCTCTCCCTGCTCACACACCGGGTTGATATTCTCCAGGTGAAGCCATTGCAACCTCAGTGGTCTCTGAACTGGGCTGTCAGCACCACGGAGCTGCAAATGCTAAAGATTCTCTCTAAAGAGAGGAAGAACTGGTAATAGAACAGACAACAGAAACTAAGGCAAAAAGGAATCCTCAATTTCTCTTTCTATCCTTGTGCTGATCAGGAAGAAACTAAGGTCTCTACTGCATATTTTCAGGGATGTTTCAGGTAAGCCAAAGGCCACGTCACACAGGCAGAGCATATAGCTTAGAAAACTTTACCAATGAAATGCCAGGAGTTTTTGCGCAATGTTAGATCTATACGGATTAGCAGATTTCTTAACAATGCAGAACAAAGTTGTTTGGGGTGGGAGGTTGTTTGGGGTCTTTTATTTACTAGTTTTATCCTGTAATATCTGCAAGATCAAATCATTTAATATATGCGAGGTCTTCTACTGTGATGGCTGTAGCACGAGAGTGTTTTCCTTTGGCAGGAGAAAAAGAATAGAAATTAGTGAAATTTATGGCTATGTATCTACTGAGGAAATACAGCTACACTTGACCTAATGAAAGGACGTTTTCAGTTGCAGAGTATTACAGTAGCTTTTGTCCCCTACTTGCAGCTCTGCAGTGCTTTACTTATTATCAAGCATCATTGTCAGAATATTCCAGTACTCAATACATAACAATTCCTGAAATCAACAGCTAAGAAATTAAATGTACAAAAGATGTTATAACCAAAAATGGATAAGTAAATGTGTACTGGAGAATGGATGATTATATATTGATTGTATTTTTATGATTACCTTATACTCAATTGCAGTAGATAGATCTTATTTCTGAAAATATCTTTAGCTGATCATAAACTGTGAGTCTGTCATGTTGTTTACAACATTGCCAGTCTCCTTTTTTTTTCCCCTGTCCTGCATCAGCATTCCCTCACTCCATGTGTTCTGTTTGATCCCTATTGCTTTCCTCAGCGCCTTGTGCATAAAAGAGAGTGGGAAGCTTTGGTTACTCCACCGTTCTTTCCCCACTGCCTCTAGCTGCAATACAACTCCATTTTGGAATATTCATTCGAGAGGACAGGCATAAACACTGATTGCTTTTTGATGTCTCCTTGATGTTCCTATCTGACTATTTAAATATTCACCTGGAATTACAACTGATGAATCCATCTTGGTCACACCCCAGGAATGAGTCTCATCTCTTTAGAACTTTGGACCATGAGTCTATGTTAGTTTGCCAATGTGGTTGCAGTGATAAAGCTGCACAACTAATTTACTACAAAGGTAAGAAATTAAATATTTAGAATGACGAATGACGTTGTTACACTTTCCACAGATGTCATAACAATCTTTTAAACAGTGTTCATAGTATTTATAGACATTAATAGACAGTAGGTCCATTCACTGGATATTACCTAGTTGTCTGATTTCCAGTGAAAGTCGAAAGACTTATACAGTATTCTAGACATCATCTAATGAGTGTTGAGTTTTGAGACATAAGCACTTGCTTCCATCTACTGTCTATTGCCCTGTTGATAACAGCCAGGGATGCTGTGGACTCAGTGCTGCAAGGCTGTGATGGCTCCTATCCAGCCCACTGTCCATCAGGCCCCCCGGGCACCTATCCATAGAGCTGTCCCCCTGCATTCAGGTACCGGCCTGCAGCACTGTAAGGGGCATTTTATTCACCAGCATACAGCCAAATATTTGTCCCTGTTGTATTTCAGAAGGTTCTTCTTGGCCGCCTCCTCCAGCTTGCTTGGGTATCTCTGAAAAGGACTCTTGTCCTTGAGCACAGTGAGTGGTCCTCACAATTTATTTTCACGTGAACACTTGGTAAGACTGGCATCCATCATCTCCCCCAAACCATTACTAAAGATGTTTAAAGAGTTCAGTCCCTCACAGAGACCCTGCCAGCTCTCCACTGGTCACCAGCCTGATGGCAAAGTTTGACCCATTAACCACTATCTTCTGAGCCTGGACATTCTACGCTTATTTTCATCCATCCAGTTTTCCACCCATCTGGTTAAGTCTGGGTGATAATTTTCAGATCTTTATATCATAAGAAAATTACGGACACACCTCAAAATTGTGAAAATACTAAACCATTTACTGTCACGATTTTCTCATTATTCTTTTTCAAAGAGTGAGAATATACGTAAAAGAATTTGTTTCTGAACTTCTATGAAACAATAACTTTCCCTGGAGAGGTGTCCTTGCAACTGACTTCAAGTTCCTATAAGCTCAGGAAAAAAAAAGGGAAAAAAAAGTAAAGAGATAAAAACTTTAGAGAGGCTTAATTACACCTTGCTATAACATATTTATAGTTGCCAGATGAGCCCTCTCAGAACTAATTTTAACACCTTATTAGAATATATATTTCAACCCAAATTAACCAAAGGCATTAATCTTCTACACATATACATAAATCCAGACTGCAATTCTTTTAACTTTTTTCCCTTATTATAATTTAACACTGCTTTTAATATAAAATGCCATGAGACTATTGGTTACACTTTTCCATTTGCAAAACAAAAAATATTCCATAATTCAAGAGCATTCTAAATATTTTACCTGTAATTTTTAATTAAAAGACCCAAGTATACCTCAGAACATAACCCTGCCTTCAAAGGGGGATGAAATGCACAAGATCACATCTGTGAAAGTGAACATACTTGAAAAAGTAGGAGAACATATTGGAGAAAGAACTTGAAAAAAAAAAAGGATGAGGTTTATGCATGTTGTTCTGAAAGCCTAATTAGACCAAGAAACAAAGACACATCAAATACTTTTGGTAATCACTTCTCTCCCCCTCCCTCCAATTCAAAGCAGCTTCTTTCTCCACTCCAACATGAGCCTGAATGACAAGCACACAGTAATTCCTTCTCCTTCATCACTCACACATCAATAATTGCACAAATCTTGACTTTTAACTACCAACAACCAAGATGAAGTTTTCTAGAATGAAAGCACCCTGTTCCTTCTGTTGATCACACATCTCCACTGGAGTCCTCCTTATTTCTGCTCTTCTGAGAAGGAGAATATTAGATGATCATTTAACCTCAGATCACGGTCATAAATGCAAAGCAGATACAGCAGTTTAAGACATTGCCACCCCACATCAGTGACTAGCCTGGGTCAGGGCAAAGCAGGAGAGATCAACTCACTAAAAATTTCGGCACTGAACTGAAGTACTCTGAGTAGTTGCTCTGTGAATTGTGACGTCTCAGCTGGGGGCAACAGTGAGCAGGAAGATGTGGTAATTTCTTCAACTGTGACAGCAGCTTTATGAACACACCGGACTTTAAGGATATTGCGGACAGGTTCTGGCAAGTACAGCTGGAGTAACTTACAATGCTACAGGACTAGCAAAAACAACAAAAAGATATAAACAGACACCGAGGTCAATAGCGGTTTATGAGATTATCCCAAGCAATGAGTTTTAATAAGCTGAGGACTGTAATGTGTTTGCCAGCATGTAAGGAGAAAAGAGAGAGCTGGGCATGGCCACCCCAATGCCCTACTATTAAAGGCCTCACAACACTTCTACCAAGGTTTTAAGTCTCACAGTCCTATTGTCAGAAACAGCTGGCAAAAAAATCCTGAAGTTTATTGTAATCCTAGTGAGGTCTTTTCTGTTCTATAATCGCATTCATATAAACACAAAAGGTTTTTTGAGCTTTGCTGTTTGTGTTTTAGGATCCTTTTTCTGTGATGTTTTTTTCTCGCTGGTTGTATGCTCTTCTCTCTGTCAGGTGTATTTTGAAAAACAAAATGTTCACCTGAAAAACCAGAGAGCCAAACACCAGTAAGCAGAACTAGGAATCATCATCCTGGGAATGCTCATTGGAAAGAAATGCATATTTATCTTTGAATTTCTTGTATTGGATTTTTTGTACTCAGAGGTACTTAAAACCACAAATGTTTTTATGGCTCACAGAGGTATCTCTTCTAAAGAGTCTTCAGGGATTGGAGAACAGTTATATTGAAAGATGGCAACTCAGGCATGGCTGCTTGTAATTGATTTTCATAAGGTTTAGAGAACTAGCTTGGCAAGACTCTGTAAATGCAGCAAAATGCATAGCACCTAGTGGAGTAGTTCCAGCTCTCTGTGAAATAAAGAAGCTCCTCTCAGACCTGATAACAACTAATATGAAATTGCACTCTGACATGTAATAAATCCATCCATTAAGAGAGTAAAGAGAGCTCAGATTTTGAAAACTAGAAATACTGCAGAATGCTCTGTCAGTCTCATGTTGGACAGGATTTGGTTTACTTTTATGACACCACATAAAGAAGTAATAGGTTATAAAGCTTTCAGAGCCCTAGCATAGGTGGCAGAGTCTTTATGCCCTCTCTGCTCAAGTGGATGAGAAACAGATACCACAGCACTTTCCTACACACTCTCCTCTATGTCAAAAACTGTCAAAGGAGTAGAGGAACGAGCTGCTTGCCCACTGCTTTGTAAAGCTGACATATTTGTTTTGGCCACAGTCTGTTCACAGATATAAGACCACAACTGGACACAGATCTGATTTCCAACAGTAGCTCCTAATCCTTTGCAAGCAGTGAAATTATAGGCACCAAGTTTATTCTATCTGAAAACAATTTATTAGGAAAGAATGGCTTCATATGCAGTTAAATTTTCTTTCAGTCTGACAGAGGTTTCAATCTTCATCTAGCAACTCCTTCACTGGAGGGTAGACTGAAGATTTTACTAAGTTACATGCTTCAGTTATTGCCAGGAAAGATAAAGGCACACTGGAAGAGCTATGTCAAATAGCTGCAGGTGGTCACAAAATTTATGAACAAAAATATTTTCAAGCCTTGATTCTTTAAGGAAACAGCTGCCAGAACTTTTCAGTACTTTTCGGTAGTTTTGGAAAGGAATGCATGGAGGAAAAAGAAGGTTTTATACTGGTAAGGATGACTTCTTAGCTGTCAAAAAGTTTTTACCTGCTGGATGTCACACTTGTTCAGCACATAGAATGTAATGCTTCCACAGTCCTCACAGTGCTTCTCTATGTGTGCAGTAAAAGGGGACATGAACATGTTGTACAAAACATTAAATAACTAAAAATGCCCCAGAAAATTAATGGGAATCAGAGGGAACAGAGTTCTTGATCTACATGAATGTGCACAGCAAAAGTGTAGATAAATTTGGATTAGCAAGCAAAACTGAGCCCTGTTGTTAAATAGCACTTGATTCCATTAGACTGTGTCGGATTGTTAAAAATGCTAACATTATGTGTGACTATTCATTTTCATCACCTGCTCTTGATTAATCCAGTCCTAAATGGCATCTGTGGACCCTGCCATCTCATACTACTTAATTAAATTAGCAACACATTTGTCTCCCCCGTTTTCCTATCAAAGGGTTGTGCTCAGGAGAAATAAAACCTTTGTTCACTGCATCTCCGTATAATTTACACTCCTTTTTCTCTTTTTCCTCCAGCTCCTGGCTCAGATGCTAAATTGTAACTGGTAATAGGGAGCTATTAGGTCTAGTGAAGCATGTCAAAGAAGTCAGTAGAAAACCAGACCTGAAAAGAGGCCTCACATCTCATAAAACAGGGTCAAGATTCTAGATTCAGGATTACATTGTACCAAGTTTCATTCATTTTGCAATTTAAAAAAAAAGAAGAAAAAAGCATACTACCTTCACATATATATATATTTGGGGTAGAAAGATGGGAGAAAGGCTGAAAGAAAAGGGAAGGAGAGAGAAGAACGCTGAAACAGATAGAAAACCTTTTATTTTTTTTTCTTTTTCCAAGAAGGTAAAAGATACAATTGTCGATAATAGGCACCCATGTCTGAGTAATGGGGCACAGTATATTGTGTCTCCAGGATAAAGAATTAATACAATTTACACTGCTATAAAATAGTACTAAAAAGTACTATCAGACTGGACAATATGTGATCAGAGAATGTATTCTGTGTGAAAACAAAGCATCCGCCTTACAATCAATCACAATCTTCACTCGTGAATTAATATCGTCTTATATGTAGTTTCCTCCAAACTTTGTTCCTCATCCCAAAAATGAAAAATCCTTTCATCCCCACTGGTCCCTAGGGCAACCTGTGGTATGTGTTACATGTCAATCAGGCAAGGACAACCTAAATACCAGTGACTGGTTCTTAGGTTCTTCCTTTTTTTTCCAGTGGATATGAGCAGAGACTGAGATAGAGAGTGCTTCTGTTCTGGGTTGCAAGTGAACTGCAGAAGTCAGGCTGGCAGACGTGTGCCACAGGCTCTGCCATGTTCCTCATATAGTTATTCCTTCACTAAACGTCTTTTTCTGTGCTGAGATGGGAACCTAGTGGGTTGCAGATCTTTCTTCACCCGTCCTTGCCCTCTTGCAAGTAGCCCTCTGCGAGCAAAGGATGGGGAACCTGACACTGCTCAGAATGGGACACCTTCATCTCTCTGTGCCACCCTTCCTGTTTGGAAATTGCCCATCCAAGAAGTATAGTGACAAATTCACTCATATTTGTGAAGCACCCTCAACAGGTGTGAAAACGCAGGGTAATCCATGAAGACAGTAGTACACTGAGGAACTTGAGACAGGAATAATAAATCAGATCCTGCAAGACACGGTGCTTTTGCACACTCACTGCAAAGTTATTCTGTGCCCTTTTTTTGATATGTGTTCTTCCCGTATACACACAGGTGAGTGAGAGTCCTGACAAAGAGGTTTCCAGAAAGCTTTTACTTAGGGAAGTATCGGTACCAGCCAGTTGTGAGACACCGAAGGCAGACAGGTTCTTCAGTGTTTCAGGTCTCTTCCATTTGCAATTATACCGCAGAGAGATGACACAAAGCCAGAATACCCAATAACTCTGATTGAGGTTCTTCATTGGGATGCAGTATCTGCATTTTCCAGTTCTCTATATTTTTATCAGTTCGAGTCAGGGATGTGAATTTATCTCCTCTTAGTATCCCTCAGCCCTGACTTTGTTAGTATCTTCTGCACTTCTTTGTGTAATAAAAATATTTACTAGGCCTGAAGAGGAACAACTGTCTCCATAGCACGCTGTTCTAGAAAGTGGAACTCACATCACTCTTGACGTAGGAATGCATTTCCAGTCTTTGACATCACAAGTCCATGAAGCAGACGGTCTGCTCGAAGCTGTGCCTGTCCTTTCTGCTCTATGTGTTTTGAGCACATCCAAAAGGTAACATCCCACTGGTGAAAGAGCAGCTCTCCAAAATCATCCAAGAATCCTGCTTCAGGGCTGAACAAGGGGCCAAGGCCAACACTATGAGATACAATGTGACAAAGTGCCAGGTCTCATCCCTGGGTCACAACATCCCCAGGCAGTGCTACAGACTGCGGCAGAGTGACTGGAAAAATGCACAGCGGAAAAGAACCTGGCGCTGCTGGTCAACATCAGCTAAACATGAGCCAGGGGTGTGCCCAGGTGGCCAGGAAGGCCAATGGCATCCTGGTCTATATCAAAACCTGTGTGGCTAGCAAGACAAGGGCAGTGATTGTCCCTGGGCCTCTCACTTAAAGACAGATATTGAGGTGCTGGAGCATGTCCAGAGAAAGGCAAGGGAACTGGTGGAGGGTCTGGAGAATAAGTCCTATGAGGAGTGGCTGAGAGAGACGAGGTTGTTCAGCCTGGAGAAAAGAAGGCTCAAGGGTGACCTTATCACTCTGTATAACTGCCTGAAAGGAGGGTGTAGCCAGGTGAGGGTCAATCTCTTCTCCCAGGCAAGTAGCAATCCGACAACAGGATCAAGCTGCACCAGGTGAGGTTCAGGTTGGACACCAGGAAGAATTTCTTCACTGAAGGGGTGGTCAGACATTGGAACAGGCTACCCAGGGAAGTAGTAGAGTCATCATCCCTGGAAGTGTTCAGCAAATGACTGGATGTGGCACTTAGTTCTGTGGTTTATTTGGCACAGTGGTGCTTGGTCAGAGGTTGGACTTGATGATCTTGGAGGTCTTTTTCAATCTCAATGATTCCATAATTCTATGCAACTCCTGGCAGAACTAAAACCTGAACAGTTCTGCACATGCCAGACTGTGAAAACACCAGTACTGAGTAGAGGGCTAAAGCATCTCTGTAAACTTGTGGAAACTGAGTGCCTAAAGTGTGATACAGAAATATGTCAGAAATATGTAATCACCTCTCTCATCAAAATGTGAATGGCTTCTTTTGGAGTAGAATTTGGAAAAAATCTGAAAAACAATTGATGATAAGTTCCCGAACCACTATCTCCTCTATCTATTGAATAAAACAAAGGCCAAGTGTATTCAAGTAATTTTATAGTGATCATCTAATTAACTGTGTCACAATTTATACACATGGGCAGATGATTTAAATTTTTTTCTGTGCAGCCTTGACCTTGGTATTTTCTATTTTCTGGATGCTTCATTTTTGACAATAATTTTTTTTTTAGTTTGATGATTGCTGAGTGCATAGTTACAAATATACAATGATGTCAATAAAAATCTTGAAGAAAAATACAGAGCTTCCATCAGAACAAGGACGCGATGCATCTTTAAAACTTCTATTTTTAAAAATGAGATTAAGTTGCTCCTTTTTGCAAAAGTGCATTTGGTGCTGTTGCAAGTATATATTTTCCAGTTAAGTCTTCTCATATTGAGGTGACACACACAATCAATCTTCCTGGTGACATTGTAGCAAAGCAGAAATTATTGATGCTTACTAGCTGCAGGATCATAAATAAGGAAATGGAAATTGATACTTAATTGATAAAGTACTTTCCTTTCCAGTTAGTAAGCTTTCTAATTGCTTCATAGAAAGACAAATAAAGCTTATGAATGCATGTGGATGAACTCATGGAAATTCAGGATAAAAAAACCCCAAAACATCAACCAACTTTTCATGTGGTCTTCGTTTTTCAAAAAAATCCCAAAGGGACTTTCATGTGTACTTTCTTTCCTCTGCACATTAAGGATAAATTTCAATTATTCGGCTAACCCATTTTTTATTTAAGCCACTTCTTTTGTTAGTTTATCCTTTATTATGCAAATGTTTGATGCAAAATAAAAGTGCCACATGTTCATCCTGTTTTGAGCTCTACCAAATACTTGGTAGAGATTAAAGCTCCCACTCAGGAAATCATTCCTGTTGGGACACTTCTATATTAATGTTAAAAACATGTATATGTGTTGTTTTCCAAAGGGTTGAATTTAAACACATGCTGTCTTTCAATGACATCTACTGTGCAGATACAAACCTAACTCTGTTACTCGGATTGGATTTTGAAAATGAAGAATGTTAAAGATGAGGATAGTATCTTTATAACAAATATTTATAATGAACAATCATTGCCAGGTAACTCTAAAAGGGCAAGTGTCCTCTGACATTACTGTGGGATGTTTCTACTAAGTCAGTGAACAGATCAGCTGCAGCTGGTGGATTGAGCATACCTGCTCCTCAGAGAGCTGCTAGTGCCTTTCAGGTGAGAGAGGAAACAGAGCATGTGAATGGTGCTGGTCTTTTTTAAGAGCAATTTTTATCAGTGCAGTTCTGCCTGATGTATTGATGCATCTTATCTCATTTCCTTAATTGTCAACATTCATTCAAACTTAGTTTATTAGGAAACAAACAAAAGTTTATAGACTAAACTAATTTCCAGCTAACACAGAAATTCAAATATGTATGCGTATATCTCCTGTAGAACAAAGCATCCTGAGAAATAAAATCTGAAACAATATCTAAAAGATCGTTATTTCATTACATCCATAAAAGACTTCACTTCTGTGAAGTCTTTTGCCTCTGCTCCAAGTGGAAAGATAATAGGTAACAAGTGGTCCTTTTTGCTGTTCCCTTGTGGATATGCTGCGGTAGAAGTTAATTCTATTATTATATCTTCCACCCAAAGAGCATATCTTCACTGGATCAACAGAAGAATTTTTTTGTAATTAATATGTTTATCAATCCAAATTCAGCATTATAGGTTGATGACAGAGTATAGACTGGAATATGAAATTTTATGAGTTTGGGAATAACCTTCATTAGAAAGATTTCATAGACACATAAACCATCAGGAAGCTGTATCATGCAGATCTTATCTGTTGTATAATAAATCAAACAGCTTCCCATTAATTTATATCTTCTCTAAGTGCCTTTTGTGATGTTTCATTTCATATATTCTTGGATTGATTTGAAAATTAAGAGACAGTGATAGATTTTTAGTTTTTATCCTTAAGGCAGAATTAAAATATTATAAAATCAACATTAATTAAAATTTATCATCACATGCTTCCATTCAGAAAAATAGCAGGAATTTGAACACAGGCAAGCAATTTCAAAACCCTAATGCAAAACACTCTGATCATGACACACACAGTTATAAAACGAAGGAAGGTGTAAATCACAGACAAAGAAAAGCTACAGAAGAGGAAAGCTAATAATGCTTTTCATGAAAAATCATTATTTCTTAGGAAAAAAATACAGAAAATATTGTGCACTATTGTCAACTGCACTATTTATAATTTTAGTTTTATTTTGTTAGGGAGAAACAGGAATTGTTTTAATGAAAGATCTATTTTAGAGAGGAAAAAAATAGTAGCTTAAAAAAAATGTATATTAGTAGATAGGCACAACTGTAAGCAGGTCGTGTCACAGGTATATATATATGGGTAAGTTTGAAAACTATTTTTTCCTGTGAAAGATTATTTAAAGTATTAGGAGATTCTCTAAAGCCAAGGGCATTTGCCAGACCTTTGTCTTCTGGAAAATATGGAGAACTGTCATGTTTAGTTTAACAAGCTATTTCTGGGTAATACAACTTTACTAGCGAACTCAACAAATTATATGAAATGCAGTTCCTATGTCATATTCTGAGATGGTAAAAATCATTCTTGTTCTACTACTTTGAAAGTACTTCACCGAACAGCTAGGACTGGAGGTATGCACAAAATGCAGTTTTACTGGTTATTTCTGGCCTTGTGAGCCTATGATTGCCTTA
Source organism: Cnemophilus loriae (assembly GCA_013397755.1). Classification (NCBI taxonomy): domain Eukaryota; kingdom Metazoa; phylum Chordata; class Aves; order Passeriformes; family Corvidae; genus Cnemophilus; species Cnemophilus loriae. Next base: position 589,966 of record VZTF01009722.1, on the reverse strand, counting down.
CATAAATAAGAAAACTATTAGCTGCTTCTTGGCAGGAGGTTTGTGAAGAGCAGGGATGGAGCTTTGTGCAACTCCACCCCTGACTGTCTGAGAAGACGCAGAGCATGAAGTAGCTACAGCCACATTGGCCTCCCCAGGAAGTCAACAACTGCCTAAGACACGGCATGCATAAGTGATGGCATGTAAACATACCTATCTCTCTTTCAACCTGGTTATGCTGGTATTTTTACTAAAGTCACTCCATAAACCAAATTTTTATGATCTATCCTATTGATCTTAATACACAGCATGCTGTGATACAATGCTATGTGTCTGCATGTATTTTCCAGCATTGAAATTTCCCAGTTGGCAAGCATTCTGTGTTTGCAATAAAATGTTGCTTTATCATGTGTTCTTTTACAGCTTGTAAACCAGTCTTCCAGTTCTTCTTAGGGTGCAGCTTGCTGATTGCTGCTTTACTTTGTGGAATGTTTTAATTGCAGTTATGTGGCAATCAAATGTTTCCTTTTGGACACCAGTAGGCCTAAGAAAGGCCTCAGAAAAGGGTGTTTCTTTACAGCTTTCACAGGCTGTCCCGAAAGTATCACTGCATTTTCTACTCTTCAGCATCCTCTGACAATCTCTTGTAAGATGCTACATATTTTCCATGCGTCAATCAAGATTATCTCTCCTTCCCTCAGTGGACATTAGCTCAGCCACACACTCAACCATGATAGCCAAGCTGCAGGAGCACTGGTCTCCCAGGTCTCCTGATCATCCAACTCAAAACCTGGTTTTGAGCATCCACACCAAAGATCTAACCAGCCTATGCACCCGTTCCAACTGTCCACACAAATCCTTTCTCATGTACCACGTGAGAAGGAGAGAAGCAAGGAGAGAAAAGGAAGGAAGACAGGGAAGTGGACTGCCCCCAGCTTTCATCTCAAAATGGAGATTGGACACAGGCTTGGAGTGCACCTTGGATTTGCAGGTCAATATGGAACAGTATCTCTGAAGACCTGGCAGTGAACTAGTCATTAAATGATTTAGAGTGGACTGGACCCCTCATCAACACACCAGGAGATGGCTCAAACTGAGCTCAAGAGCGAGTAAAATACACATAGACTCTACCGCGTCATTGGATCCTACAGCTCTTGTCATTATCTCTGGCAGCAGTTTCTTTCACCTTTTGATCACAGGGAAAATTATTATCCCAGGCATAGTGGCAATCTGCTCACAGGTACAGCAGTACTTGCTTGTCATAATTTTTGGTCTGGAATGATCTTCTCTGAGGATGGAAACAGAAAGGACATTTGGCTCAAAACTAGTCGTCACTTTGCACCGACGCCATTCCCAATTTCATGTGTTTAGAGGGCCAACTCAACACACAGGGCTTTGATCTTGAGCATCATTGGTGATGAGAGCCTAACCAATTTCTGAAGTAACCATTTTGCAGGCAGTCCGAATAATTTAAATCCCTAAATTACAGAGTTCAAGAGGCATTTGGACAATACTCTCAGGCACATGGTGCGACTCTTGGGAATGGTGCTGTACAGGGCTAGGAGTTGGACTCGATTATCCTTGTGGGTCCCTTGCAATTCAGCTTTTTCTGTGATTAAACTTTCACAAGCAGGATTCGTGTCCTCTAATGCTATGCGAAGTCACATGTAGGCTGTTATCTTGAATAGGTTGTGATTTTACCACTTTGGATAGGTGAAAAAATATTTTCTGGAAATTTGGAAATTTGTTTTTTTTCTGTTTATGAAAATGCCATTATTTGATTCTCAAAAGAACATGGATATTTTCAAATTACATGAATACAGGGGAAAAAATTCTAGATTTCATGCAAAAGATTTGTGGGTAAACTTTTGTTTGGGAACCTTTTGTGCTAGGCACAGTGAGCATAAAGCGTAGCAAAATAATCCTTGGTCTGAGAAGTTTATCCTCTAAATAGACAAAAAAACAAGTATATTCCATTATATCTTTGGGGAATGGAGGCTGGGATGTCAAAGAAAGAACTAGGAGGTTATCTGAGGATATCTGAAAAGAATAAAAGAAGAAGGGATATTGAATTTGAGGCAGTTAGAGGAGAAGAATGGCAAAAGAACCAAGTGAGCATAAACATTGGATGCAGAGACTATGAAAAAAGAGGAAAGTCAGACAAAGTAGAGACACAAGAAAATGGCCAGATTGTAAATAGTTTCTGAATGTAGGAAAGCTCAAACTTTGGATGCAAATGCTCTCACTGGCTAGTGTTTCTGACTCTATTTTTTTACCTGAGAGACAAATGATGAGAGGTAGAGAACAGAAGAGGAAAACACTAGTCTCAGTGTGTCAGCCTTAACCCAGTGCCGTGGTGATGAAAACCTGGAAACACGGAGAAGCACAAAAAACACCTGGGATGCAAAACCAGACTAAGAACGATCAAACTCCCCTATCTCCTATCTGGATAAATAGAGCTAAATTTTCAGAAGCAACGATAAGCATTCATGTGTAGGTCTTTTCTGTTCTCTGTGTAAAGAAATCCACTATTAATCCTCAGACTATATTTGCATATATGAGTTACATACATCTTGAATGAAAATGCAGTTTGTATATGGGTTACATAGTCTTCTGAATATGCACCAATTTGGATAAGACAAATTGCACATGCACAGTTTTAGATACTGCTTAGAGGCACCCTTGAAAGGCACTCTTGATTCAAAAGCTATTAGCTACTCATCTTAAATCTCACAAGTCATGCAGGATTAGTCCTAGTATTATTAATGCAGAGAACAAAGTGATTGGAGATTCAAAAGTCATTTTAGATGAATTTAGTAAATTTTATAGCAATCTTTTCACATCAAAGGGTTAAGAGGATAATGGTTATGAATATATTCCTTGATGTTTAAAGGATCCTTCAATTCCACCTGAGGACAGTATAGGTCTGGAATAATCTATTACCCATAATCAGATGGAGCATGCAATGTATTTTGGGTGAAATTCTCCTCATCTGCATAATTGGTCTGTATATACAGGAATTTTGGGGAAGGGAAATTCATCTTGCCTAGTTGGGGTCAGGATGCATCATATGGCCCTTTGCAAAAATTCCCCAAACAACTAATGCTGAGGGAAGGGAAGGGAAGGGAAGGGAAGGGAAGGGAAGGGAAGGG